>JAGFPH010002899.1:145015-172119 GCA_018207615.1 Philaenus spumarius | reverse complement strand
AAAATCAGTGTAGCAAAATAAATTAAATTAAGATAATAATATGTTTAGTTATTATAAATCATTATTATTAGGTTAGTTGTGTTGGAATGGCATCTTAAGGAACTACAAAAGGAACTTTCTATTGAAAAAGTGTATTACTTTTATAGCATTCAATAGTAAAAGTTGTATATTATGCTAATTCTAAACTAAGATATGGACTGTGGTGTGTGGTGGTACATACCTAAATGCACGTATGCCTATAATAAAACAAGATCAATTTTATATAAATTAAAATTTGAGCATTACTTGCCCTTATTTAGACAGGTAAAATATCTTTGCGAATATTATATGTTATGTCATGCTAAGTACAGCTACAAAAGGAAAGCAAGATATGCCTAAATCTAATAATATACAGAATACGCTTATCATGACTCAACGAGTCATCTTTCAGACTTAAGTTGCCTGAATTCTATTTTCAACAAATATAAAAGCAATTTATGGAGAGTACCCTTTTTTATGAAGTTTGAAACCTGGATCCTAGATTATTGAAGATATTATTTGTGCACCTGTTTAGGTGAAATGTGCTTTTTTCTCACCGTTGTTTTTTCTTCTTAGTTGGATACACCAAAATTAAAAGATATTACAGTCATTTACCTTCAGTTCTTAATTAGTGCTGGTAAACTCAAAAACTGGCTTCACCGGAACGGTTACCTGTTTTCCATAAGTTTTCAAAGCTTGCAAAATCAAATGTTGAGAACAAATAAAATTCACCATAACCATATAAAGTGTTACACTCACACACAAACACAACTAGGTTAAAATAGCAATAAGGTTTAACACTCAACTATAATAACTTTTAATTATTAGGGAGATTCATCTGCCATTCGGGCTATAATAATTTATTTTTATATTATGACAGTTCCTTCGATTAGACTAGGCTAAGTTATGTTTATATAATTTTCTTATACACTATAACACATCGTTATATACACATTTTATACAAATTATTACTCCATGCCCAACTTTTTAACGCCTGTACGTATTTTACCGATCACTCAGGCCCGTGCAACAATCTGTTGCAACATATAATATGTCATATAACACAATGTATGTTTTTTCTTATACATTATAACACATCGTTGCATACACATTTTATACAAATTATTTCTCCATACCAAAATTTTAAACGCATATACCTATATTTCCGCTCAGCCCCACAGTTTGAGAATCTCCGAGGCACTCTGTATGTAGGGGTGAAGTACATGTATTACTAACTATTTTAAAAAATCCTACCAAATCCCACCACAAACACGAGAGTTGTCGAATTTTGTCTGATCAGCCACACATTTTTAGAATTTCCGAGGGACTCTGTATATAGGAATAAAGTACGTGTATTACCAACTATGTTAGCTAAAATCCGAATGAAATCCCACCACAAACACTTGAGTTATTGTATTTTGAAAATTTTGCCCCTTTAAACTTTCGGTTATGCAACCCGCAGAACAATTGACTTACCTACCGTACACGAAGTTTGGTTGGCCCAGGACCAACCGTTCGGGAGATACGAGGTTCCTAGACACTACATCGTTATAGTTTCCCGATGGCAGCGCGTTCTGGTAGAGAAACTTCAAACTATCACTGCGAGCGACTCGGATAACGATTTCGATTCGGTCGGGTTATAACACATTTTATATGTTCAGCGAAGCCTAAGGTTAAGTTCGGCCAAGTCCGGGTTTTAGATCGGGTAAGATCTGCAGAAACAGTTATATAATGTATTTTACATTATATTACAAGGTTACAGCGAAGCCTTACGTTCGGTTGGACTCGGGTAAGATCGGTAGAAACAGTTATATAATGTATTTTACATAAAATTACAAGGGTTTAAGTTCGGTCAAGTCAGGGGTTTTAGTTCGGGTGAGATCGGTAGAAAAAGTTATATATTGTATTTTACATCATATTACAAAAGTTGAAGTTCGGGTAAGATCGGTAGAAACAGTAATATAATATATTTTACATTATATTGCAAGGGTACAGCGAAGCCTTACGCTCGGTTGGACTCGCGTAAGATCGATAGAAACAGATATATAATGGTTTTTAGTATATGCTAGAACAATATAGATCGACAAGGTTCGAAGAAACTTACTACGTTGCATAACAATCGTTATATGGTCACACATTATATTATTCTATATTAATATTTACTGTTATGATCTGACCGTTGAACAACATATATGCTTATACACACACCCCAACAAGGTTTAAGATAACTTAAGTTGCCGATGTCTTTTAATATTACCACTCTTAAGTATTTTTTTTTTGCACCCTGTATATATATAAAGTGTTCCATACACTCAACGCTAACAGGATAAAGATAACTTAAATTGTCGATACCTTTTAATAATACATTCTATTGTTCGTATAAAATAATATCGCTTTTAAGAATTTTGGAACACCCTGTTTATAGGAGTAAAGTGCTCCATACATACTAACTGGGCTGAGATAACTTAAATTGTCGTAAACTTTTAATAATAAGTTATATTGTTTCTATAAATTAAATATTACTGCTTTTAAGAATTTCGGGACACTCTGTATATAGAAGTTAAGTGTTACAAACACACCCTCACACGCACTAACTAGGTTAAGATAACTCCGTTTTATCTTTTAATATTGCATTATATTGTTCATATAAATTAAATATTACCGCTTTTACGAATTTTGGAGCATTCTGTATATATTGGAGGCTGCGAAAATGGCTGTGATATATCGACAAGATGGCGGACTAGATGGCGACGGATTATAAATTTAGCGCCGTCGTTTAACATTGAGGATACAAGGCCGATTAAATGCCCTACACTCTACTAGGGTGGGGGTGGGGTTGGGGGGGTTGGGGGTGGGGTAGTCTATTTTACTTTTTAAACACCTTAAATTAATCCCTCACACATTTTTCGAAATTTTGAATTTTTCAATATTTTAGGGGTGAGGGTGGGGGAAGGGGTGGGGTAGGGTGGGGGTAAATGTCTACGTTACGTCCAATACAGCTCTTGAACTTAACCCCGTGCTCAATTTTCAACATTTTCCCATTTTTCAGAAAGTAATTTTTTTCGAACTTTTGGGGGAGGAGCCCCTGACCCCGGAGCACAAAATTTCATACATACATCACTACACGCTCAACATTTTAACAAATATACATGCATTTAACAACCCCCACCACTCCGCTTAAGTCAGCAACGCATCTCAGACGTAGTCCCATAAGAGCCCATGTTACGGCTCAAGGGTCGGGATGTCTACTCGAACTACTGTGATACAGTATGAAAACTAGCTAGAGGAAATGTAAAGAAAAATACTAACAAAACATAACTTGAAACTCCACCTTGTAAAGGATTACGTTACAAATAAAGCAACACAAAATTTGTCTTTTTAGGTATGGACTAGGGAAGAAACCTGCGTCCATACTCCACGCACATCTTTTATAATATTTTCTTAATACAGGTGTATGAATAATCACAATCTTGAATCTCAGATGGTAAATAATAATAAATGTCTAAATAAAATTACAAACTTTCCAGTAAACAGACGTTATAATAAAGACAAGAAATAACTGACACAAGCTAATTTAAAAATTATGGTACATAGTTTAAAAGTTGAGAAATAAACCTTATCTAACAAAATGCCACTGAATAAAAGCGTACATACTTTTTTAGATGTGTAAAACACTAATCTTCCAACAGCTGAGTTTTAACTTACAAATATCATTTTTATTATTTATAGGCATTAATTTATTTTAAAGTTATTTTAATAACAAATTGAAACCATACCCTTTATTATTGTATTAGTACTTTATTATATGCAGTGAGTGCAAGTTTCCATATAATTTTACTTGAGTTTAATTTTGAATAATAAACAATTACATTATCAAAATGTCTTTAACATAGGTCTACTTGAGTTATGACCGTAAAACAGAAATTTACAAACTATTAAACTCATTGACATCTGTTTCAGTTAAGTTAAAACTAATTATTTCTAATGACACTTTAATAAGACTAATTAATTTCTGTGTATGGAGGAAAGGGGGGTACAACTCGTTAAGGGTGAAATGACGTTAAGGGTTGTTTCGAAACGTCAGTTATTCGTAGGCCTATCAAAATTAGACTCTGCTTTCGATAAGTTTAATTAATAACAAGAGAGTTTGTTATACCGACAGCGCCATCTACAACAATGTAATTAAGTAGTATTTCCGTCTGTGTATCGCTACCACCTACCGTCCTCCTTTCAATTACCTTTATTCATAAAATTTTACATGTAGTGATCATAAATGCATACATAAAGGGTAATCGCAGCAGCTATTTTCTCAGAGTAGGCTGTATGTAAAAAGTGAAAACAAATTTCGAAATGAAAGTAAAAAAGGTCTGTAATAAACAATTGATTGAATACAGTTCGAAAAAATACTGAAACGAGTAAAAAATAGTAAATGTCAGGTTCGTCACGCCTTTTCTTCAATTTTTTAACCCGCCTAACTGCAACATACACACATAATTTTAATCTTTCAATTGCCGTTTATTATTAGATTATTTTTTATAAAATATGTACCGTTTTAATACGTTTGATGTTGTTATAATAACGGTGTAGAATTATTTATAACATCAAAGCTAAGATGGCAAATACAGTTAAATGTTTATTCATTGTAAATACATTAAATAAACATAAAATATTGATTCACCCGTCTACTCCTAACCTAAAATTATTGTGTGTATGTTTAATTTATTGTACCTATCTTAACAGCAACATTCACACAATAATTTTAGGTTAGGCCTAGGCTTAAAATTACTTTCTATTTTAACTTCGTTCAAAAAAAGCCGATAAATTTATCTGCATACAAAATCAATACGTGTGTTCCATTTTATATTGCTGTTAATAAAATTTAATCTATATATATAAAATTCAATGTATGTACGTTTGTCCTTTATGCGTTACCAAACCGTCCATCCGATTGCTTTGAAATTTTGCATAGTAACACAGGTTAACCCTGGGAAGGTTTTAGGCCATTTACCGAAGTCCTAGGACATTAGGGCTACGCCCCAGTGGCCCTCAAAGTTTCAATGTTAATCTTATGGAAGGTCAATCTTAAGGAAGAAGAAGAAAGGTTTCTTTTGATTTTATCAGGGGCACAAAAAACAGCTGTTCGTATGAAAAGCTTAAAACAGCAGATTTTTATCAACAGCTGATTTTGATCAACAACTGATTTGGATCAAAAAATGAATATAATTTTAGGGGGTTAGGTAAATCAAGCAATGAGCAGAATCCCATTATAATTTACATCGGCCCTCAGGGATACGAATTACAGGCTTTCAAAGTTTCAAATTAAGCAATAGCAAAGCATTGCCGGGTCAGCTAGTTTAACAATAAAATTTAATAATAACACAACAATCTGACAATATTTAGGTACCTCATTATTAACTTTAAATTCATCATTATATTTGGATTTAACTAATATTTACACAGTTTCAAAACCGTTGGATTTATAATAAAAAAAAAAGAAATCTTTCATTTGAATTATTGATTTGAACTATACAACACTTTGACGGTTGAAGCACTTAATGCTTACGACTAGCTAAGAGAGACAGGTGTCGCGTGATCTGAGTGACGGAAATATTGGTCTGTGCAGCTCCACGCCCATGTTCATTTAAAATGCACTAGTACAATACGCCTATAGTCTACTATATAAAGAGCTAACTTTCTATAAAAAAAACTTCTACCTCTAAAATTCTTCAGGGCTGTTTATCATATCACGTAATTCCAAAAAAGTATACTTAATGCAGAGAATCTTGCATAAATACTATTAAATATGTCCAAATTCATTGTTGTTGTTCAATCGCCATTTCCAACACCAAACATCTGATCTTTAAACACATTACTTTTATGTTTCAATTTTCATATTACTATTCGCATTTAAAAATAAATTTAAATAAATAGAGAACGCTCTAGTAGGCCTCTCAAAACCTCTCAAAATTATACATTTATTTTTAAATTTCGTAGTCATGTTTTAGTTAAATTTCAAAGAAAATATATTTTACATTCGTTACCATAGTTGCGACTTACAGAAAATGTCTACATACTCAAAACTTCAAAGCAAGAGAGTTGTAGGAACTTTTCTATTTATATTCCTTCGTCTGATTTTGCACATTAACAAATTCCACTGTGATTTTCGTGTATACATTTTAGATTAATTTATAGATAGCATAAATGTATACATTTTGATACTTCCCAAAATGTTATATTTGTACAGATAAGTAGGTGTATATTGTTTAACAGCTGAACTATCCGTAATATAGAATGGAGACTAGAGAATTGTATCGGCGAGGTACATATTACACTATCAAATACAATCATTTTAGGTTAGGCTTAGAATTAAAATTACTTTCTCGGTCTAACCTAAAATTTCAGCTCTTGACGATATTAACTGAACTACGCCGAACGAACCGATCGTCTCTTAATTTAAATTGATGGACCAAAACACATGTTACGCATTAAATTGTCTATTTGTTAACTCCTACCCCAACCCGCTTTTAAGGGAACTTCGTTCCAATAGATATTCTGGTAGGTAGCCTATATTTTCAATACGTTTAGTTAAAAAAAAAGCTTGGTTTGGAAAATGGTTCTGGTTTAAACTGAATTTGAAAGTTATTTAATAGAGGGGATGGCTGGCATTGGGAATTTTTTTGGGGACCACTTTTAAATTTTGGCGGGACTTAATACAGGAATTAAGTTTTTAAATATTAAAATTAAAGTTAACCTTTTCATGTTAAAAAACTCATTTTATTATTGTATTAATTACCGTATTGTAAGTAACAACTTTATTGTATTGATTTTTACTTTTTGTATGACCTCTTTTTTGTTAGTAACTAACATTAGTTTTTTAATTGTTGAAAAGCAACGTATCGTAACATGAACAAGTAAATTAATAATAAAATGTTTAATATATTCACAAGGTAATTAGCATCAGCATTTGAAGCCATTGCAGCTGCTTCAGTAAAGTGGTAATGTGGTCACTTCGACAGCAGTTAGTTGTATTATAATAGCTAAATGTATTTAATATGTACCTACTTAATATTTATAATATTTAATGTTACAAACATGTAAAATATTTTAAAAAGTTATTGAAAAAATACCGAACGTAATTATTGACAAGAATTAGGCAAATGAAAACAAAAGCGCAATGACCAAGGGCATAGATTTTAAGCGGCTACTCTATCAATTTGCCAGAGCTTGGCAAACAACAAACCTAACAGCAAATTCTAAATTGGTAAATTTATCAACAGACTTGCAACTTCTAGTACTTCCGGTAAAATACAGACGGGTGATTTCGAAGAGTTCAATTAATGAAAACAAAATAGAATTGCCTTGTGTTTATTAAATGGTAAACGGTCACACAATTGCTAAGAGTGCGGTAAATGCCACGTATGTTTGTAATTTTCAATAGGTCATCAAGTTCAGTAAATGTAATGAAAAGAAGCTGTTAATGTAAAACCTACGTTTATTGACAATAGGTTGGTCAACTTTAAACAAATGCGCAACTTCTATGACCTTGGTAAATTACTATAAGAAAGCGCGATTACCAACTGTTCGGTAAATTATGTCAAATGCTCTGTTAATATAATACATCCGCTTACTCTATTAGCAAGAGATCGGTAATTGGCAAAACGATTTTTAGTAGCCGGGAACTCAATAAATTAAGACCTACAATTGTTTCACGCAATTGTTTTTACAAATGTGCTACGTGAATGATAAATAGATACGGAATGTATTGCCAACGAAAAGATTATTTACGGAATGGCTATACGAAAAGGATCGGTAAATGGCAAATAACTCGTTTGCCAAGAGCTCTTGATAAAATAACAAACAGACTCGTAATTTCAAAACAGCTTTTCAAGATCTGTAAACTGAATTTTCGATCGTAGAGAAAACGGCTTACTTAAATCTGATATCTGACTAAACCAGATGTGGAAAGTCACTTATGCAAACAAGCAGTTCAGCTTTCATTCACATTTTCCAAACCCACTGACTAATATCATAGTGGCAATGTTATCAGATCAAATGGAAAGATAATCCACATCATTAAACATAAGTACTTGCACTAAAATGAGCACAGGTCACAAAATGATTTGTAAAATTTATTTTCACCACAAAATGCTTTCAATGAGTGTTTAAAGCCAAACATAAAGATTTATTGAAGTAGTTGAATGAAACATACAGTATTTTAGAGCGGAAACAAATCTGTAATAATATTACAATTGGCTTATTCCTATAGCTCTACCGTAGGAGTACATTACCACAACATTCAGAGAGTTGCTTTTTCTAATGAAAACTCAAGAAAATACTACCAAGTTCATTGTTTTAGCAATTTAATATTATGTTTTAGCATTTTAAATAACTTTTAGCATTTTATAATAATTAGAATTTAATATCTCTATTAAGAATTTAAAAATACCTTTTAGGATATAACACAAAGTTTTAAAATTGTATTTAGCATTTAAACCTATGTTTTAGCTGATAAAATTTCGTTTTTATTAAAAATAATTAGGTTTTAAACATTATTACGTATGGTATTAACTATGGGCAAAGAGGAGACACAGATTCAGGAGTTATGATGTTCAGGAGAGAAATGTTGTTAGAAATTCGGGAAGATCGTTTAGCGCAAGACTGGACGACGTTCTCATAATTTTAAAATATCTGACACTAAATGATTTCTTTAATAGTTAGACAATCTAAGCAGTAGCTTGACTTAAAATTTTATTCTTTCGATTTTTATGCCCCCATGTAATAAAACAACATAATATTATTTTTTACAATAATTTCATCTTTACTTAATTTATTTGTCGTTGAAGTTGGCTGAAGAGGTAGAGACTAAATGCCTAAAGTAATTAGTTTAGTAATGCAATTGTAAACGATCGATCAACATCGAATATACCGATGTTGAGCTAAATCGAAAAATACATTCTTTCCTTTTTATAATATATGATGTATCTAAATGAGAATGTTGCGAATCTCCAACTGACTCTACCGTTTGGCCCCCACTCAAATTTGCAATAGAGTCAACACTCAGTTTTTCTAGCCCAATCAGAAGACAAATGGGATAATTCTACATCTTTCGAAAAATCAACAAGTTCATGTTATTATTTTCTTCAAGGTAGGTATGTGTACTTTGGCATTCTAAATCAAGTGCGCAGGACAAAACTTTTCTATTATTTTTATTTCTTTTACAATTAATTTGAATGTACTGAAATAAACGCTTTGAATAATGTATACATAATTCTACTTTCTATATACAAACTAAGTTCTATACTGTAAAGACTGTTTTGACTCTAATTACAGTAGCAATAAAACTAGAAATATATTTTCAGCTTATGACTGATGATTTTGAACAAATTAAGACATAAATATTATTTATAATAACTGAATCTTCCTTGTAGTTAAATATAGTGTTATAGAAGTTGGAGTATCTCATTGTACTGGGACATACAGTTTAAGCCACGTAAACACTTGAGCATTAAGAACTCTTGAACTCGTGCTGACTGAACAGCGAACCCAGTCTGTGTTACGAGTACTACCTGAAATGATGGTTAACCGAAAATTGTATATATACGAGTTGCACACCTCGAACAAGAAAAGGAGGTTTTTGAAGAGAGACGAAATGCTTTACTTTTAAAAAACAATAAAGGACTTGAAACAGACGTTAACGTCAACATTTAATAAATTATCCTTAATCCTTGGGGTTCCACAGCACGGGATAGTTTTGGTAGTATATCAGAAGGGTAAGAGAATTATCCTGAAACAATTCCATCTGAAATAACAGTAAACTAATAATAATAAATACCAATCACTGCACGAGACCTGTGTGTCCACAGAAGAGGATTGATCGAAAGGAGAGGAGGCCTTCGGCTCATATTGTTCGGCTTGATCCAGCCGTCACGAAGCCCGAACCGAACACGCGCTCACTTTGACGTACGGACAACTTTCAGATCAGTTTGAGGCATACGGATCCGTTCGGCTCATCCTGTATACATCTGAGGAAAATAGGGCGAACGTATGCTCATTCGGGGCGAATGCTCAAGTGTATACGCAGTTTTACAGTACAGCACACGAATAGAAAACAAATTCAATTTTCCTGTACAATATATGAGTACTACCACCACCATACCATACTGCTGTTAGGAATAGATTTGTAGCAATATTTTCAGAAATACAATGGAAACTTAAGAAATAACACATTACATAAAACCTCCTGTTAACAAATATATTTAATATTACTAAAAAAAGCCCTTTCAAATGTTAACACAATAGTATCATAAAGTACTAAAACTTTGGATCCGAAATTTCACCTCTCAAGATTCATAGTCAAATATTTGTTTTCAATTCTGATGAAGTAATTCCGGGAATAGAAGGCGGAATGTGATTTTAACAATGTTTACAGAAATATTAAACGGCAAACAATGATTCTTTTATATCCTTAAATTAAGGCTAACAACAGACGAGACACCGGTGTACGGTACACTACCAATTAAATGTGTGTCAACAGATGAGACACTGAGGAGCGCGCTATCAGATTCTGTGGCTCTACGGTGTCTCTCCCTGCGAGAAGCTGGGACACCGGACAGTGTACGGGATTCCGCAAGGACTCATTTGAATTGGATCAGACAAGACACTAGTAGCGCGCCACCATTTAAAACTGAGTAAATTGTTTACGTGTGAAAGCTGATTCACTTTGCGTTTTATTAGATTGTTCAAGTCTTACAGTATTTAGTTTTAGTAGGCCTATCATTTATATTTTTACAAATTTACAACAATTATTAATTGGTGTTTAATACAAAAATATTAGTAGAAAAGTTTGACACCGAGTCATTTATATAAATTACTAGTGGACCCAGCAATGCTTCGCTATTGCTTAATTTGAAACTTTGAAAGCCTGTAATTCGTATCCCGTGTAATTCAACATCCTGTAATTCGTATCCCGTGTAATTCAACATAGGCCTAATGATTGTTACACATAATTAATAAAACAACTGATTTGAATCAAAAGTTTAATACAATTTTAGGTTAGGCCTTTAAAACCTATGAAATATAATAATTAAAACATCTAATATTACAATTTAACATTATATTATTGTTACACATTATAAATAAAACAGCTTATTTGGACCAAAGGTTTAACACAATTTTAGGTTAGGCCTATTATTATAAAATCAACACACTTTTTTGAAAGAGTTTGGAATAATCACCATAGTAACCAGAATAACACATTAATAAATACGAATCAGCTGTTTCATCTGTTATATGGCTGCTTATGAGAGGGATGAATTTTCACATTTTCTACCCTTTAAATTCAAAATTTTGCAAAATCCTTTCTTAGTACGCCTCTACATTATTGGACGGATGTACCTTCCAAATTTCAAGTCTCTAGCTTTAATAGAATCGGCTCTGCGTTGATCAGGACATTGCATTTTATATAAGAGATTCGCAATCGACCTTGTTTGTGAGACGTAGCAAACAATGAACCTATATAAATAGAAAGTGTAAATATTCGTTTGTTTAAAATTTTAAATCTCTAAAAAATCTTCACCGATTCCTTTGAAATTAACACAAAGGTTCATTTGAATACACGCTTGTTTTGTATAAACTTTTTGAAAAACAACGCCATTGTTAGACATAAAAACAACACAAACTATACTAAATATTTTACGGCAATGGGAGCGCCATACTAAATAATACAAAAATATGTGTAATTGTTTATTGTTGATTCAATAATCAGCTGTTTGCTCTAAATCTAATACTTCCATTAACAACTGATTTCAAACTTTGAAGCAATTATTTGTGTTTCTAACTTTTAGGTTAGGTTTATTCCTGACCCTTGCTTGTTCTTTTAACCTTAATTATAAGTGCTGTTGTAAAATATCCGAAATAAACTTGATTTGGACATTTAACATTACTTACCATATTTATTTGCTTTGGGGTTATTATTAATTCTACACCTTTATTATAAAGAAAACATAACATAATTATGTGTTTCTAATGTCCAACGGGGTCTCCCCTAGTATTCGAATAAAACTTTGAAAAAACATTGTAAGCGACAAAACTATATTATAACCCACTGACAGGGCTACGAACATTCTGAATGTTTCGAAAATAAATATAAGGTGGCTGTGACGTCGGAGATACCGGTGTCTGCAGTATCTGAGACGGCTACCGACCACGGACACCGACCGCTACCAGTGTACCATACACCGGTGTCTCGTCTGTTGTTTAAGTCCTTTCAAAATAGTATTGACCACAAACAACATGTATGGTAAAATGTACGTTAATTCTGATTGTTCTTAAAAATTAGCTCAATTTCTTTGCAACACCTTTATGATTTTTCATTGACTAATGAACTTTAACTGTAAGAGAAACAAGAGTGATTCTTTGAGGATTTCAATTTGTACTTGTAAGGTGTCAAAAGTCAGTTAAATAATAAAACAAGTTTATTGTAGTAAATATGAAAGTGTCTTTGGTACAAACGGAAATAAAAAAATTCAATTACCTATTGAATATAATAATATACTCTTTTATTGCTTCACAGCGCTTTATACTCTTCTAATAACAGGATTCTATTCCACAAAACATACCCTCTTTGTAATATGAATTTATTAAATATTGAGTGAATCGCTTTTTTTATTGAATTACATTTTCCTCCGCCGCTCAGCGCTTCAATGCATTGTAATCTCTTGTAATTTAAAGCCCTCGACTTTTTAATCTCGTTTTATTTAAACACGGGTCTCAAGTACATTTCTACAATGAAAACAAATATTTGACTTTGAACACAGATGGGACACTATCTGGCGGGAATTAAACCTTTGTTCTAAGGCTACAGTCACGGTAAAATTGTTAACTTAAACGTGTAAATATAAAAATATAATTGTTTTGTTTTAAATATAACAGATAACTAGTTAGTCAAGTGCTGCAATCAAAACTCAGTGCTTCATTAATTTTATGACAATAAATTGAGGATGAATAAATTGAGAACTGACAAATGATAAAGACAGACGACAGAAGACGACCACCATCAACTCGAATCAAACCCTCTCAACTGTGTTGCAGGTAAGCTGGACGCCAAGTCCACTCCCCAATGTTTTATAATTTTGCAGCTGGTAAATGTATTATTTTGTATATATTCAAACAATTTCTTTTATATTATACTATTTACTTTTTCCGATTAGATAAACGTCAATGGGATTCATCCAGATTTGGAACGTGGACCTTGTCCTTTAGAATCAAGCACGCTACAGTTAGTGCGTTTCTTCGTGAAGCCTGGGTAGGGTGAGTCGCGGGGAGGAGAGGGGAAGCCCAGCGCGGGAGGACAAGTTCACATCAGAGCTCAAGTGAACTACTAGTCTGACAAAGAACATTTCGGCAGTTATTGGGGTTGTTTAAATGACAGTAGATTCTAGATATGAAACTGATTATAAATCAAAGTATTGTAAAATTGCTTCTTATTATAATATAATAAACTTAAATATATATATAATATTTGGCAACAAATTCACTATACGAGCAAGCAAAATGTTTTTAGAAATGCGAGTAACCGCGATGTTACTTGGTGTAGACTGACGTTCCTTCATCCCAATTTTTGAAAAACCGGTTCCAAACAACTTTCTTCAACCACTGTCAGGCTTCACGAAGAAACTCACGAGCTCTAACCAAGTTGAATAAAATAAACGAAAATAATATAGACAAATGGGGATCCATTCGACTGCTAGATAGTGCATTTGTTAGATAGTGAGAATATTAGATGTCTCAAACACGCGAAGGATCAAACACTCGATAGTAGACGCCATTCTGTCAAAGAAATTGACCAATAACAGAAAACGAAAAGGATTCCATGATCGAAGACTACCTAATAATTGAAGACTACCTAACCTAACCGCATCCCTTTGATGTCATGCCGGGGGTGTGACACAGACGAGTTTGATGTCGGCAGGGATTGGCTTCTCCCACTGCGAAATGGACTATCGAGTGTTTGCAACATCTGTGAAATGGACTATCGAGTGTTTGAAGGCACCCCTATAAATGCAAACATAAAAGAAGAGTGGTTACAAGTGATTATTTTTGCCCGATGTAATATTTTTATATCACTTTGATTAGTGTGATTACATAAACGTCACTTTACGTGCCCAATTAACTTTTTTTATTTCTAACACTTAATTTTAAAATATTAAATCATAATTAATGCAATTGCCAAAAACAGTTTTTAATTTTCTTAAAATCAACATCAGCGATATTAACTTAACTTTTAAGCCATATTTAGTTCAGTTCTTGTTTAAACTGCTGCAGACGCGTGTATTTACCTGAACACGCTTTGAAAACACCATTTGGGATTGGTTTAATCACATTGTATGAAGTACGTTGAGAGAGAAACTATGCTATGATGTCACAGCAGTATTGATTAAATACTTGTATGGCTAAGAGAACACCTGACAGTTGGAATTAAACACACAAGGGTTGGTGTTTCTGTTTCTGACGTCAACGTTTAAACATTTATAGAATATATATAGAGTCCGGAATTACAAAAGATTATCGTTAAATAGGATGAGGGACGAGTGGTGGAAGTTGATTAAGTGAAAGCATTTATTGAATGTAAATCGTTAAGAAATTTCCTAAAATAATGTTTCTCGTATACCTACAAAAAATGATAAATATTAACAAACGTAGATAGAGTTGCTCAAATTTTATAAAAGTCATTACTATTGAATTAAGTAATTAAAGAAAATTGATAAAAATAAAACATAAATAAATTTTATATAGTTTGTTGCATTTTAGTGAATTGCCATACTGAATCGCTCAAACGAGATATTGAAATCAATCTTATTTTGTTTGCAGCCAATGTTCGTGTTGTTAATGTTTAATATATTTTATAATAAACGGTCCCAGATAACTGCCACATACTTTCTCCCAGTTGAAACTTCATACCTTCCCAAGAGTAGCATTGGAGGTCGTTATTTAGAATTGCAAAAGTTGGAAAATGTTACCATAGAAAATATTAGATGCATGTAACTCACATCCATATTATATTATATTATTATTATTTAAACTGTTTGATCGATTTCGAAAAAATTTGCACCAAACATGTCAATTAGGCCTGTAAAGATGCACGAAAAAGTTTTTTGAAAAATTTTGATAAACAACCCCTTTTTTGGCCAAAAACCCCCAGAATTAGTTATTATTGGTACTTTAAGGGCTACAAATAAGCAAAATCTGATCAAAATCGTTAGAGCCGTTTTTGAGAAATTTAGATTTTTTCGTTTCTTGGATATTTTTGGTGGGTAAACCCCCTTAAAAATCTAAAATAAAAAAAAATGAAAAAACACCTGGAGATATTCCAGAACTTTAGTTACATACTAAATTTCATCAAAATCGGATGGTTGGTATGGTCTCCAGCTCTGTACACATCCTTACAGACACACATACACACGGACAGACATCACAAAAAAAACACTTTTTTGGGTTCAGAAAGCACCAAAACAAATAATTCCACTAAAAATATTTTTGGGTTCAGGGAGCGCCAAAACAGATAATTCCACTAAACAATTTTTTGGGGTTCAGGAGCACCAAAACAGATAATTCCACTAAAAATTCAAATTCAAAAATTTGGACGAAAACAATACTTTCTCCATCTCCTTGCTACGTATAGGGTGGAGAAAGTAAAAATTATCATAGGCAGTATTGTAATAAAATGCCAAGTATTTATTTTTGTTTTTATTATTATTATATTTTTATATACATGTATATATATCTAAAAGTATTTGTAGTTCATCTTTATATCAATAGTAGGTATCAATTATGACATAATTATATTTAAAAAAATGTAATTGTTTTCGTATTATTTTATGTATTACAAGTGCTAAGATTAATGTATTGTTTAAATTTATCACGATTTTAAATTCTTTCTGATATATATGTCAGTAAATGTATGTATGATTCTGGCTTATATTTATTTTCGTTTTTGTTATTTTGTTTGTGTTTTTTAATCTTTTAAATCAATAGCTCCATACTATTTTCTCATTTTACGTTGTATGTTGGACCACTAAGACTCTGCCTATACATAATTAAAGATTGCATCAATAATCACCACTTTCTCCTTGAAACGCGTTTGAATGTTGTATGTTTTTTATGAGAAACTGTGTTCTGTTGTTGTCTACATATTGCACTCAACAATAATTACAATATAAACTTTGATGTTATAATTAGTTCTATGCTTTTACTAAACATAAATCATAATCGAAATGGTGTGCATACTTAAAAATAAAGTGTAAATGAAGAAATGGCAGGAGTGTCACCCTTATACTTGTTGGAATTTGTATGAAATCAAAGGAAAATATGTGTAACTCTATAAAAGCATAGTTAATATGAAATGCGGTAAGAGCCCAATATTCACAAGACAATAAAACCATTATTTATTGTTTCAACAGAACGCGACACTTTCCCCTTCTCCTCACTATATAACATCTGCAGTATTATTAGTTTTCCCTTTATGTATGTTATCAACTTAATTTCATCTGCAGGCAATTTATTTCCAAAGTCAATTTAAAAATGCAACCCTCTGTTAACAATGAACGTACTTCCTATTATTTGTATAATTGACGAGGTGATGTTTTGTGCATTGGTGCATTTTCTTTTATTGCTGATTATAATTTATCGACATAAATTTATATGTACGAACATAGAAAGCTTTTAAACTGTAAATACTCTAAATAATAGTAAATTGTAGATGATTTACTAAAATTTTTCAATGTTTTATTTAATATTCTACGGGTATTCATTGAATTAGTGTGACGTGACTACAGTTTCTTGAAATATTTACATTCGTTTTTGTTTAGTTTTAAGTGCTGCTTGTATCATTAGTACTGTCAGTCTAGCATTTCAACTGGAACTTTTAAGAAATAGAAGGTTTTTAAATTTTGTCTTGTTTATTATGATACTTGAGGTGTCCATGTAAGAATTTATATGGTAATTTTTCATGCTTTTTGGTTGGGGGTGGTTCCAACCCTTTCTTAGGGGTTGGCAAAAAAACGAAAAAAAAACACATAATCCGATAGAAAATCAAAGTGTAAGAAAAGAAGGATCTATAAACTTTTTTGATAAAATGAATAGTTTTCGAGATAATGAAATTTTCACCCCTAAAAATCGTTCTTTTACGTTTTTGTTAAATTTCTTGAAAAGTATGCATTTTATCAAAAAAGTTCAAGAGTACAAAATTTAAAATTTAATATTTAAAAAATCAATGGAATGATATGTGTCACTTTTCTGACGTATAGTTTTGAAAATATAGCATTTTAAAGTATGGCCCTGATAATTCTGAAGAAATATTTGACGTTTAAATCTGGAATTACCCAAAAACTAATACTCGGATGAAAAATGTTGTTACTATTAAAGGTATTAAAATTTTCATCAAATAAGACATATTATAACCTTTTAAAATTCAATCTAAGAAATAAATAAACAAAAAAGTATAAAGTTTTGCTTTATTTTTTTGTTGTATTTCTTATAAAATGATTTTTTTTTAAACTCCATATATATATAGTTAATATATATGAATGGGATTTTGCTGATTTTTTAGATTATTTTAAAATAATTATTTAAAATTTCACATACATTTTTGAAAATGTTCAAAATTTAAAAAGTATTTGGTTTTCACCAACTATTCACAAAATATTTGTTTTTTTAAAGAAATAACATACACACAAAATTAAAGATTATAAAAAAGAAAGAGTTTGAATCAAATCAGATCATTCTACCTTTTGTGGTTCGAAAGATATGAACATTTAAAGATGGCGTTCAAACGGATTTTAAAGAAAATTATGCATTTGTAATTTGAATAGTTGACAAACTATAGGTCCAATAATATTTAAATTCACAGAAAATCAAACTTATAAAAAAACTAAAAGATTGGTTCGTGTCCGAATATTTTATGTTGAACCGTTTAAAAGATATGATCGTTTGACTGTTGCGATTGAGCGCATGCGAAAAGGAATTGTGCATTTAAAATTGTAATATTTCGAAAAATATAGGTTTAATAAATATGTAAAAGGAAAATAGAGCTTATACAAAAATAAAGAGTTTGGCGTAAGTGAGATCATTCTGTGTCCAATGGTGAAAAATGTATGGCCGTTTAATGGCCGGCGTTTGAGCGTCCATAAGAAAGAAATGCGTTTAAAACTTAAAATATCTCAAAGAGGAAGGTTTAAATAAATGCATTAAATTTGCATAAAATAAATTACTCGTAAAAATGGAAATTTTGTTTTAATTTTCTCGGTAGTTTCTACCAATAAATTTTTATCATTTATTAATTTTGACCTCATAATCAGTATCAGCGACCCCAAAAATATATGTATACGGATTTTTATAAAGATATTCGTAAAATTAAACATTTAAATTTTAAATTTTTATTGGTAGTTTGTGCCCTTATTTTTTGTCATTAATTAGTTTTGACCTCATATTCAGTATCAGCGACCTCAAAAACATATGTATAGGGATTTTTGTAAAATTATAGGAATTTTGAATTTTGTAGTTTTTGAGCGGTTTTTTGAAGGTAGTTTCAACCCTTAAAATTAAAAAGCAGGTTAAGGAACAGTATAGATATTGATTTACGTATTTTATAGAGCACATTGTAAAAAACATTAGAAAATTTCCTGTTATTTTTGAAAAGTTCCAGTTTTGAATCATTTTACTGCTAGGCTTACTGAAATACATTTTGATTTATTTCTTTACTGTTTTAACACTTCTAATATTTAAAATTAGTAGAACTTTAAATTGTGAGATGTAGGGAAAAGGTTAAAGAGAACTCGTATACCTTTCTCTATGGTAAAACACAGGTAAATCGTATTCTGAGTTTTGTTCTAATTTGTGAATACGATGTCAGTGTGTGGTGCTTACACGAGTAGATGTGTAAAATGTGTTTCTCGTTCTATAGAAAGTAACTGTACACTATAGCTTTCATTACAATCGTTGTTGTGGTGTAGATTCTTTAAACTTTGAAAATATTATCATTTTGTGTTTTTTACATTAACCATCATTTTGTTTTAAGTACACACGAAGGTAAACATTTACAAAACAGTGATAAAACTATGTCTGCCGGAGTTTTTGAGTTCCCGTTCATCTGGTATACAAACTAAGTCTTAACAGGTTACTTTCTTTTTATTCCCAAGTAGAATTCATCGCGAGTTATTACTTCTAGCAGAAGTGGATTGCTGGAGCCGAGGCCCTTCGTGCATATCTGTGGAGTTAATATATTTTACGTAGACTACTCCAAGCTCCCTAACACTTTCACTGCTACGCAAATTTCGTATTGCCAATGCTAGGAGTTGACCTTTTATTTTTTATACTTATAGCCTAAATGAGTAGAAATTACTTTACTTTTTATTTTTGAACCTTTTTACGTAATAATCACTAATATTTTATAGCGGATGCACATGTGCGTTCATAGCACATTGGTTTAAAATTGGCTTACGAAGCACGGAATGCTCTGTGTGTTGAAAATTCTCCCAATACGGGGGTTAGCGTGCGAAGCACGCAGAGCTTTGTGTATTAAAAACACTCCCAATATGTGGATTGGCGTGCGAAGCACGCAAAGCTTTGTGTAATGAAAACACTCTCGATACGGGGTTGGCGTGCGAAGCACGCAATGCATTGTATAATGAAAATACTCCCAATATTTGTGTTGGTGTGCGAAGCAAGCAATGCACTGTGCATCGGCCGCTTCTCATAGTGTTCAGTGTCAATCTCACATGTGCGACCTTAGCAGTAAACGTGTTAACTAAAGCCTTGGACGGATACGTATTTTCAACAAGAAGTCTGTTCCTCAAACTAGTGCTTCATAGAGAATCTTTCCGGGAACTGTTGCAGCAGTTAGTTGTCGTTTTTCCTTTGTGTTTGGAATTAGTCTCGAAATGTTACCGCCAACCGCTTTTTCTTCGAACTGGGAAACTAAACTTATAGTTTGTAGTCGAACTCTATACCTAAATAGTTAATTGCTTTTCCAACAGATCTGTCGACCTAAATTCGCAAATTTTAGAGAAAGATAATTTAACGAATACTTTAGACACAATGTTTTAATTACACAAGCAGGAGTAATTATTACACATATGTATATATATAAAAGAAGATGTCCTGACTGACTGACAGATACATAATCAACGCACAGAAAAAACAATGATAGCTGTAGACGTGCAACTTTCAGGGCACACTAATACCACTAAGTAGAGGCGCACTAAAAAAGGATTTGGCATAATATGGACTTTAAGGGTTGAAAATGATGAAAATACTGTGGTTCACTCACATGCCTATAACAGATAAAACAGCTGATTAAATCAAACGCTTAGAAACACAATTGTATGTGTGGCATATTTTGAACCAACAGACATTTGTTGAATGCATTTACATTTATAGCAGCCAACTTAGCAAATTTAGAATTAGTTAATTTATTTTCAGTTGTGTAACAAAATAAAAAGAAACACACAAAAATAAGTTAACGGAAAAAGTATACTGTATTATAATTCAAACATCTGCTGTTACGTATTGAAAATAAAACAGCTGATTTGGTTCATAAGGTTGACACAATTTTAGGTTATTCATACACTGGACCAACACACGTTTCTTAAAAGTATTTAGATTTACTACCGTAGCAATGAAATTGACAAATTTAAAATCCGGTAATTGTTCTTCACAACCAACTGTTTTTTAGGTTTGTTGCAAACGCAAACAATTCAAAAGGCTTGCTGTATCATAATTCATACACCTATCACTATTAAAATTATACAAACATTATTCCTTACTAGGCCTATTTGTCCAGTTTGAAATACTAGTTTACCGTCAATAACAATCAGTCGTCATTCCTGTGAAAATATCATAATCATATTATAAAATAATCTGTTCGCATTTGCTTCGATGTGGGGGTTGGTGAGCGAAGCGAGCAGGAACAGAGTCCTTTAAGTAAGTATGGTAAAAACTTCATTTCGTTTGCAAAAATAGTTTAATTCATATTTGCCAAAAGCACACAAATTATGGGCATTCATGAAAGTATTTTTGCTAAACATCTTAGTCTTGCAGATTTTTTAAACAGTTTATAATCGACCACTGTTCAAATAAATTTAATTTAATTTAATATTGTTTTAGGATATTATTAAATCAAAACCATGTCATCCCGGGAAACGGTGTGTGTATAGGTAATCATTGCGAAGCAACTACAACTACCAATATAATATACCGTATGAGATGTTTAATTTTGTAATACGAAAATTGTTATTATTTTTTTGAAACTAATGATCTTATGTTACTCAGTATTAAAAGTATTCATCAAATTAGGTTAAGCAATTTTGTTCAAATAAAGTTTACCAAGTCGTAATGTTTGTCTATTCCTGAGCGTCACAACTTACCACTAATTACCACCATTGCCTGATCAAAGACTTTTAGTTTAGTACAGTCCGGGAAAACTATAGTTGCTTAAATAATTCTATATAAATTCGTGACAATTTTAGTTTCTGCAGTTGAGATTAACCGGTGGCAAAAACTTGTCACTCCTCTCCACAATGCATGTCTCTCTGGTGGGATGAATTGAAACTGTTCAGTAAATATTTGGCAGGTGTAATATCACTTAGGCATAATAACGTCTATAAATATCAAGGATAGAGTTGTCAGAGTACGGCCTACTCGCTTGTTAGCACTAGGTTAAATTAAATGTGTATCAAATATTTACAAAGTGTAGGATCCCTGGTGTGTGTCAAAATTTAATATTTAGGTAACAGGTTGTATTTATTTTTCCTCATATGTTTATACAGGATCAGACATGCATAGCCTATTTTTAGCGAATTTCCATAGGAAAAATGAGCTATTGCAGGGGCCCTTAAGGTAAGACCCAAGGTCGATCATGGTCCCCAGAACACGTTTTGGGGTGTCATTAAAAATCATACATATGCAAATATTTATGTATTTATGTGTGCGCACTCTAACGGACGAATCTTATGTCAGATTTGGTCCACATTTGGTACACAAATGTACTTGGGTATGACTTAGGTTGGTTTTCTAAGTCGCTTGGACGAGTTCGTTAGCCAACAAAATTGACCAGAAGTAGATTAAATTTTTGACCGGAAGTAACATGTATATATGTGTGCGCACTCTAACGGTCGCATTTTATATCCGATTTGGTCCAAATTTGGTACACAGGTTGGTTTTCTAAGTCGCTTGGACGAGTTCGTTAGCAAAAATAATTGACCGGGAAGTAGACAACATTTTTGACAGGAAGGAACAATGTTTTGAGATTTTTCGTACTAGAAATAAACGTTTTTGAAGTTTTCTTTAAACAAATAAACATATGAAATAATTCTGCACATTCTATTTTTTTTAAACGCCTTTATAACCCATCTGGTTCCCCCAAAAACAATCAGAATGTAAAATACCGTAAAAATACCAGAATTAAATCCACGGCTTTTACCTTTTTGACCGATGGCAATATATTTGGTACATGATCGCAGCAGCTACGTGAGTAGATCAATTTCCCAAATAGTTATTTGAAACCCAAAAACATATATAAATTAAATTTCGGAAATTCGCTCAACTCATGTCAGCGGTTCATCTGCGTGGTCGAATTATCTCAAATTCTAATGTTAACAACATCCTAAAATACAAGCTAAATAGATTTATTAATTTCTGCTCAGTGTTTTATTAGTGTTTGGTTGTGACGATAGCTTTACCTATTTGTCAAGTAATGTGTAAATCATTTAAGCGTAAGTGTAGTAAGTGTATACGGATCTTATATGATACAACTAGTCCATAAAGGCAAACAAATCTTCCAGTTATCACTGAGTTAGTATTCCATATTGAATTCCAAACACAAGATTTTATTCTTGTATTAAGTTTTATTGTTAATTCATTTGTTAATTTTTACAGGTTAGTACAAGTTTGATTTTTGACTGCTAAATAATTGTCGAAAAAGACATAAAATAACATGGCATTGTTTTTTACCTTATAAATTTACTTAATCCAGTTTTCCATGTTTCGGTTTTTAACAAATTTGTCTGTAATATACTTCAATATAATCATGCCTAAACTTGTTACTTGTAAACAACACTGATTTGAATAAAAACGCCTAACCACAAAACAAGGAACAAAATTAATAACTAAACAACTAAATTGTAAGTTATGTTTAATACAATACCCTTATGCACATTTCGATGAAATGGTCATCATCCTCAGAGGGTTTTAACACTACTAAAAGTCAAGTCAAGTCTTAGTGATTTTGTCGCCACAGTGCTATTTTATTTGTTTAACTTGTAAACAAGTATATTAAAGTACAAAATACCTGTTAAACTAATTAGTTATATTTGTATTTTACAACTTTGTAGGGAGGTAAATCGTGAAGTTTTAATTAACAAGGAAAACAGGGTTTATAAAACACGTGTTATTATTATAGAGAAAATATCTAATACTTTTAATTAACACAATATTAAAAGTACTTTTTCAGATTATGTACAAGGCTTTAAAAACTATTGTTGTGTTTTTGTTTGATGTAAATTTTCAACAAAGAAACAATTTAATATTTAAAAGTAGATAATGTGATTGTATACATAGTACAAATTTGTTGTATTTGAAATAAAAACATAAAAAACTATTTCGAATAGCGGTTTAGTTAAATGTTTGTATAATCAACATATATTGTTTGTTTGTGTGCATTGAATTTAAAACATATTTTTCCTTACTTGGGGAATTGATAGAGAGAACAAAAGTCAAAGCAACGAAGAAGCAGACAAGCTGGCAAGAGGCTTTGGTGCCCTCTGAACTTGACATTCTAGTTTTCTATGTAAACAGGTAAGACTTTGATTTAAAACTGGACAAAAACGTAACTCCCAGGTAAGGTGGATATGGACAGAGGATTGCAGACAGTAAAAAGTTTTCCCCGGGCTGATTTTACTAGAGAAGAAACAGACGGCTGATTAGTCTAGATAAGGAAGACGTGAAGATAACTATTCCGAGGACAAGAGTTACACCACAAAACAATCGATGCGGAATATGCGGATAGAAGAAAACATGGCTGCTATTTGCTGCATCCTGCTAAGACTACCCTAGCATAAGGATAGAGTCGCTACATGAGACAATATACCGACCTTCCTGATTCGGGGTAAAGATGGAAAGGAAGTTCCCTGGATAAGATCGTGGGTAGTAAAGGCAAATGCAACTTAACTACTTGGTCTTATTCCAGGCCCAACATCAACTAGAATAGGTTACGAAAAATAAGAAATTTTAGTTTACTAACCCTAAAGTAAATTACACATCTACTAATTTGAAATGGAAACCATTATTATTTATTGGCAATTCAAAAGTATTTTCGCTCCAAGTCAGTATTGAGTGTTGTATAAAATTACTAATTTGCTATTTTATTATGTAAGTCCAACCGAGTTATTAATATTATCTGAACAAATGCAAAATTGCCGATAACGAAGTCAAAAACAAAGTACATTCGTTCATACTTTTATATAAACTATTTCTTCCTTATAATGTGTTGGATCCTTTATCCAAGTTGTAAAACTACTCCTGGTGACGTGTTTGAATTGTTACCTCATCGTTACCTCGTATGGATGCGATTAGGCTGAACAACCTCTGAAGTACTTCTTAGTGGACTATTTAGTTAATAAAGTCTAATTTCGTGCATTTTATTTTACACAACCAGAAATTTGGATTCTTGTAATTTAATTATTATCTCTGAGCTTAAAGTTTAAATTTAATTTCTATTTGTTAGCTTAAAAGATTGAATTTAATCGCTATTTGTTAGCTTAAACGATCGAATTTAATAATTAGTTGTTATTTTTGAGCTTAAACGATAATATTTAATTGTTATTTGTGAGCTTAAAAGTTTGAATTTAGTTTCTATTTGTGGGATTAAAAGTTTGAATTGAATTGCTATTTGTTAGCTTAACAGATAGAATTTAATAATTAATTGTTATTTCTGAGCTTAAAAGATAAAATTTTATCGTTACAGCATTTGTGAGCTTAAAAGTTTGAATTTTATTATTATTTTTGAGTTTAAAAGTTCTAATTTAATTGCTTTTTTGTGAGCTTAAAAGTTTGAATTTAATTGTTATTTATGAGCTTATAAGTTAGAACTTAAATTTTTCCGGTGCTATTAAAACAAGGTTTTACTTGTATGATATTTTATGATTTATTTGAATGTTTTAATAATTCATGCTGTGCTTAACGTATTTTAACCAATTTTAGACTTTGTGTGTTTTTACAGTATTTGTATAATGGGAACTTAATGTAAGTATAGTTATTTCAACTAATTATATAATACACTTACTGTTCACAACTATAATAAAGAGATATTGAACTTACTAATGTGCTGCCTATTCTGTTCTGGTAGTTCATAATTTATTCATATCAATAAAATTGAAGTGTTATGTCTGTCAGTGATTTCGAAATAAATACTTTTTCCTAAGCGCATATGGTTATTTACACTTTACAAAATCCAAACAAGTATTTATTTTATTATTTTTTGGTCTGGCTGTCTGTTTGACCTGGCTAATCTCCGTACGCCTAATGGCTGAACAAATTTGGACATACTTTCATTTGTAAGTAGAGGACTTTTCGGAGATTAATCTAAGCTACTTTTTATCCAGAAAATATTTAGGGTTATTATTTACAAATTGAAAAAATGTAAAAATTATGGAAAAAGTTAGTGGTTTTGTGAACGGACGTCACAAGCGATCATTATAAATAAAACAACTGATTTGGATCAAAAGCTTAACGCTTTGGCAAGATCTTCTGTGTTATAATTTACTGTATACGCTTATTTAACCAATAAATGTAGGCCTATATCAAAACAGTATGCAATAATGTAAAATGTACCAATAGATGTTAAATACACCTCAAAGCTTGATTTGTATTTTTATATTCGTTCGGGAGTTATGATTAAGAAACTGGTGGAAAAAGTGATTTTTTGCGTATATCGCTGAATAGGTAATATTTTACGAAGAACGAACATAGTCGATTTGGGCGAAACTCACAGTGCGTTTTTGGGCCAAGGAACTCTGATCTAAAATAACATTGGTTTGTTTTTAATTACTTGTAATGGTAACGCACAATAATTGAAGAAAATTGTATTTTTAGAAACAACAGGCAGCATCGTTGTGTAGTGAGTTCGTCGTATAAAGTCGGTACAATTTTAGATAGTTGTATACAATGTAAAAGTACCTAGAACATTATTAAAATCGTTCAGTAATTCAGTGTAATTGAAGAGAACGTTCAGTGCAGTAACGAGTGAAGTAACGTTATCTCCACTATCAGATTGTCTTGGCATACTCCCACCTTGCCCCAGTCTCCGGTCAAATCCTGAACAATAATAACTGTTTAATTACTGTGCAAAGAGTATTTATAAATTTCACGTTCACTTCTAAGGACGCACAAGTGAGCTTGACACTGAACTCTATGAGAAGCGGCCGTCGCACAGTGCATTGCGTGCTTCGCACGCCAACAACCATGTTGGGAGTATTTTCAATACACAATACATTGCGCTTCGCACGCCAACCCCTGTATTGGGAGTATTTTCAATAATAATAATAATTTATTTAAATATCTTGTATTACAATTTTCCTTAAATTATTGGAAATTATATCAATTACCGCAACCTGTTTTGGTAATTGGCTTGTAATTAAAAAAACCCCGCATATTGGGAGTACAGTATTTGCAATTCACAGTGCATTGAGTGCTTAGCATGCTAATTCCAGTATTGCGAGTGTTTTTAATACACAATGCATTACGTGCTTAACACGCCAACCCCGTATTGGAAGCATTTTTAATACAAAGTGCAATGCGTGTTTCGCACGACAATTTTAAGCCTATGTCCTATGGACGCTCATGTGCGTCCGCTTTAAAATATTAGTGATTATTACGTAGAAAGGTTAAAAAATAAAAATTAAGTTATTTCTACATATTTAGGCTATAAATATAAAAAATAAAAGGTCAGGTCCTAGCATAGGAAATACGAAATTTGCGTAGCAGTGAACGTGTTAAAACATGTATAAAGTCTGATGAGTATAAATCTCTTCATAGGT
>JAGFPH010002899.1:114211-125734 GCA_018207615.1 Philaenus spumarius | reverse complement strand
ATTTGTTCGTTCCATTATTTACTGTTGTGGTTAACTTGAACGTCATTTTATATGTACAAATTATGCTATTCACAAAATTATGATGGTTTTCTACTTTTCCATATTGAGGAATTCGACACGGCCTGCGATCAGATTCCTCATCGGACAGTTCCTGTGCATCTTTTATCTAACTCATTCTATACTGTAATCTTATCGTCACTCATAACCAGTATTTATGCCATTGTCAGTAGCATCCTTATTGACAGAGTAACGCCTTCGATTAAACTCGAAGTGTTTTGAAACGGTGGATTATGATTATAAATTTTGATATCATTGATCCGTTCCGCTGCTTGTACTCATCGTATCCTTTCACAATAAGTTCGTGGCGAATTCTCCTAATTTCAGTTAATCCATTTTCTTAAATTCGGTCGTCCTGGTTACGCCTATGGTTTACATACATCACTGGTTGTTCAGCCACCACAGATGTATGGAAACGATTTTAATATTACTAAAGTTATTTCCTACTTTGTCGGGTGTAAGACTCACTCTTGGCTTGGTTTTTCAATATTTCGTCTTGCATCAATTATATTGCACGATCTTAAGCTTTTATATTGTAAACGCTCCGTTTAGTAAACTTGTTTACGATTCTACGAGTTAATAACGTAGTAAAATCAATTTTAAAGTTTAATAAGAAATGCAGATTGGCTGCTTTTAGTATTGATCTCAATATGATTCTCAGGGTAAAGGCTGGGATATTTTTATTAGTTGGTATTTTATTCAACGACGCTTGTTTGGATTTGAAGTAACAAACTCTGCAAACAGTGTTATTGCTGTTGGTATAGCAAGAGTTGCCAGCGCGATTAGAATAACGCTTTTAAGCAATTACTTACTAATATCGGTTTTATCATACAATAATTATAAGTAGAGACAAAATTCACCAAGATGTTTTCCCGTTTTCAAATAATTCAACTGAAAATTATGTTTTTAGACTTGTTTATAATATTCGAATCAAATTTTAATTTTTATAATTATTTACTTCTACAAACGTTTAACTTCAAAATTCAATAAAATTTAAACTGTTGATTAAACTTTGTTTCTTTCTGGCATCGCACATCCTTAACAGACTATTCGTTATTTTAAGCACTCATCTCTACCACTTTCTAAATGATAAATATCTTTAAACTTAAAATCTATATTGTTACCAAGTTGCGGTCTTTACTTCATTCTCGCATTTAAACGTCTTTAGTATTGATTGTATAATGCAATAGTTAGTTATTAACGACGATACTTTATCCAAATTAACAATATTACCATTAATTTTATTTATTTGAAAAAATTAAGAAAATAACATAAAAAAAATTGTAGAAAATTGAGGGTATTCTTCTAAGCAATCACAACAGTTATGAGTACAAAAAACTTACACTCTTACGTTATCAAAATATATTAAAACATAATGTTTAGTGTTACATTTATAAATATTAATTAAGTGATTTTGTTTTATCTACGTAGTCAACCTTGTGCTTTTTATAATATAATTTCTTAACCCTCGTATTAATGTAAAACATATTTATACTTCGCCTCTTTATGTTTATATAAGTAGGCTACGGAGTGAGACCATTACTTTGTTATTGTTTGTTTTGTTATACCATCTAAGGAATATTATCGAAAATTGCGACAAAATATTAATTTATTGGGATCAAAAAAGGAAAATTTAAAAATAGCTTTTATCATTTTTCAGCCAAATAAATAACAGCTGACAGAAATGTTTCAGAAATAAATAACCTAAATAAGTCGATGATAAAATTATATTAAAAGTATTGCCGAATCATTGTAGAGAAATGTATTTAGAGCTTAATTTTTTATTCTTTTCTAAATATTTCTACGGTTATTGTAGCGCACTGTACTTTTCACTTATATGAAACCAACAAACTAATGAAACTACACACCACAAACTAAACACCAAGATGTAATGTTATTATTTCATATTGAAGTTTTTAGTAAAAAAAAAAACCCCGATCCTGTCTCGTATAAGATTTCTTTGTAGCAGAAGAGTACCTTACAATGACTGTTTTACAAGTTGATGTTTGATATAATCACTTTAAACTGTGTAAATGCAAAAGAGATATCGGTTTTCCATTACACGAGAATATCAGTGCAAACCACTTTATCTGAGGCTAATCATGTGTGAAGCATCATATAGCAAGGTGGTGCCAGTTAAAGTATCTCTATTATGGAACTTTACAAACCAAAGTCGTTGTTTTTTTTCGTGTTTGATGATTGATATTTTGACTTCTTGTTAATCAAGAATAGGACCATCATAAGAAATATTGAACACGTTTTGAGAAGATATATATATATATATATATATATATATGTGTGTGTGTGTGTGTGTGTGAGTGTGTGTGTTCGCACTCTAACGACAGAATTTAATGTGCGACCTCGTCCAAATTTTGTACACACATTGATTTCCTAATGTCGAGTTCATTAGAAAACAATCCTACAACAGGAAGCACGTTTGTTTAATGGAATTAACTAAAATAACACTTTTTTGGTTATTGTCAATAATAATAAATAGAGGATATCATTTTGCACATTTTGTTATTTTTACAAGACCTTCTAGAACGTTTGGTTCCCTCAAAATCTATCTAAACGTAAAATACCCTAAAAGCACGTGTTTAAAATCCACGTGGTTGATTTTATGGTAGAATAGCTTGGTAGCGAAATGCGTCGAAGGCATCAGCAGTGTAACATTTAAAAATTTACATAAAATATAAAAGTGAAAAGTTATGTTATTGGTGTGAAACTGTTCAGGAAATTCCAATCTTTAAATTAAAACAAATTGGTTTTGTTAAACATTTCTTTATAACTTCCCTTAACAGTAATTAGTGGTTTTTTTTTTTTTTTTTTTTTTTTTTTTTTTTTAACAAACTGTCAAAATTGTTTTATAAATATTTCATTTTATGACTAAACAGTTAATTTTATTTAAAATCGCTAAGTACAAAAGTTGTAGCTCTTTTTGTGGCAATCATTTTTCATTTAAAACTTTTTTTATAGGATGAAATTTTTTGAGTTAAGCGGGAAAACTGGTTTTTGGACCCCATTTTCAAGATGGCTTCCATAGCACAGGTTTTTTTTGCGAGGACTTTTAGTATGTTATTACAGTAGGTAAATACAACATACTTACCAAATCCCTAACTTGTAAGAGTTTTTTAGGTAATTTGTCTGGCATGACTATACTACAATGGCTACTTTGGTATTTAAGACAAATAACATTCTATATTGAATATTTGATTTAGGATAGTTCTGCAGTATATAGACAGGCATCTTTTGAGTTTATTTCGTACATAAACTTTTGTGAACTCTTATTTTTCAAGAACAAAAAATGCATGAACTAGTACATTTTGTATATGATTATCATTACTAAGTTTAACTTTATATAGGTATATAAAAATGTTTAGATGAAGTCTATAGTACCACGTCAAAATACGATTCCAAAACAAGTGATTCCAGTGTTTATAACATTTTAACTCAGAATGGATTCAGATTTATTTTCACTCGTTAATGCCCTGAATATGATTTACCCTGGTAGCTTTAATTAGTATCGGTTTGCCATAAATCTACCAGACAGCGCCACGATTTGTCACCGCTTAATGTAAACTCATCACTTGGTATTAGATTACAAATGGTGATCCTCGATTTTGCTTTTATTTAGTGTTCACAGTTTGAAATCCAGCAAAATTGTATGCACTGATTCAGAAATAAACGGGGAATGGCAGTACGACTCATATGTCAAGGGTTCCGTGGCGTTACCGTCACCCAACAATCGATGACAAAACGACATTAATAACAACAAAACATGTACTCAATAAAACACGATGCTGGGTATTTCAAAAAGAATCATCTGATTTCAAAAAATAATAACTCTGAATCCGATGTGGTCGAACAATGAACTGTTAGGAGGAGGAAACGCTGAAGTTTCATATCGTTCCCGCTAAATCTCAGCATCGCGCTTCTATCAACGCCCAGCTTAGTAGTTGACAAAATGACGTCTGCACAACAGAAAGCTTTTTATGTTCTACGTTTTGCTAGGTGATTTCAGTGCAATGTGAATTTCGTACCACATATGGTGTTGATCCTCCTACTGCCCAGAGCATAAGAAGATGGTATGTGCAATTTAGTTGTCCATGTAGAGGTTGTCTATGTAAAGGCAAATCATCAGGTCGTCCCCGTGCATCCATTGAAAATGTCGAAATCATCCGCAAGAGTTTTGCCTGTAGCACGCAAAAATCAACTCGCTTTGCTAGTAGGGAACTAAACATTCCTTTAACATTTGTCTGGCGTGTTTTGCGCCGACATTTGCGTATCAAACCATAGAGGATACAATTACTACAAGATTTGCATATAGGTGACAAAAAACGACTTGTTGAGTTGTGTGAGTTTATCCTTAGCAAAATGATAGACAGTGATGAATTGGAAAATTAAAAATGGAAAAAAAGAAATAATTTTGTAAAGCTTTTAAATCCTTTCAAGTTAAACCCCAACTCGGTCTACATTGTAATTTGAAATTGTTTAGAAATGAGCTTTTTACATTCCCAAAACGTACCACTTTCATATCGATTTATATCATTACCAAGGTTTGCTAACATTTTGAGTTTTGAGGATAGAACCATACAGTGGTAGTAGATCGAAATTTTAAAAACTTGATTTTTTTCCTTTATACATGCAAGAACTTTATTTAAATTGTTTCAGAGAGTTCATTCTCTGTCTTAAGCATGACTTTTCTCATACAAAAATGCCCGTACTATGACACGGGGTAATTTAGTGAAGACACCGGCATACTTTGTTTATTTAACACTGACCCCCCCCCCCCCAGTATACGTTTATAAATATGTATTAATTTGTCATACTAGCTAATAATACCTGTATACAAAATTTTTGAGTATTTTACTTGAAACCCTATGTACAATAAGTACGTGCATTTTTGGTTGAGAAAAAAACTTGCTTTTAGGAAACGTAAAAACCACACTGCCCCCTTTAGTATACGTTTATAAATGTATTTATAGTCACATTAGCTATACACAATTTTTGTTTCAGTATGTTTCAAAAATCGCCTGGAAGCCCGACTTTTCTTAACTAAAAATGCGCGTACATTACTTAACACATGGTACTAAATAAATAGTACATGGTTTTCAATGAAAATGTTTAAAATAATTATGTAGGAATTATTAGCTTGTATGATTAGTATATACCTGTAAACATAAGCACGCCTTTTTCACCCATAATAAACACTCTAATATTATTATTTTTCGTCCTTTTTTTTGTTAAAGAAATAAAATTCCCCAACAGTCGTATAAGCAATCTAATCGTGATTATATACCTACTAGGGGCTTTGCCCCTTTATGCTTCGCGTCCCAACCCCACCTTGGCCTACGGACTCATATGGCTGCTTCGATTCGCTCGCAGTTAGAAAACTCGCTAATCTTTGGCTCGTTTTTATCTGAGTGACCTAGCATAAATCAGCTGTTTTACTTGGTAGCTGACTCGAACTCATTAAACATTACCTCCATATGATTAACATGGGAAATTTGAAGGCTTGTGGGCCGGAGCTAATTTTCGGGTGAATAGCGGCTGAACTATTAGATCGGGTCTTAAATCTGATGGAAAATCGTTTATTTGAAATTAAATTTTCTACATTTTAAAAATTTTAACATGTTTAGCATATTTAAACATATTTAAAATTTTTTGCTATCTCTTTCCGTTTTCTTACAAAACGCGATCAAAGTGGAAACATTTTAAACATTTAATTTTCCCGCCCAAAAAATCGCCTTTACAACTCAAAAATGTTAACTTTTGGACATTTTTCTAAATGTTTCTCGTCTAGAGCTTTAATTCAAGAATGAGATCGAGGGGGTACGATTACTCGAAGTGCCTAATAGTTTATGTCAGGGAATGAATCAGTGAACCTGCCTAGCTTTATATAAGTAGAATGACGTTTGGCGGAGCCTCCCTTCTCGGATGAATAGTGGCTAAACGGATGATAGGATCTTAAACCCGACGGAAAAGAGTTGTTTGAAATTTAATTTTCTACAACTTTTGTATTTAACATGTTTTGCTATCTCTTACCGTTTTCTTACAAAGTGGAAAAATGAAAAAATCTAAAAAACTTTCCCGCCCAAAAGTGCTTCCAAAATTAAAAAATATTAACTTCAATTTTACTAAACGTTTCTCGTCGAGAGCTTAAATTTAAGTATAAGATCGATGGGGGTCCGATTACGGGAAGTGACTAATAGTTTATGTCAGTGAACCAGTGAACCGGTCTAGCTTTATATAAGTAGTACATACATATTACATTGAAATTGTACTCATAAGAGCTATATTGTTTATTGCTAGCTAGAGGTTCGTGTTAAAGATACATTGGTGCATGACTATAATTTATGTTTACCCTTAACTAAAGCTTTATAGCTATTATATTAAAGTGATATAATGTGTTATTAAAATATTTTAAAAGTAAACAAAAGTTAAACGACTATTAAAATGTGTATCTCAACGGATCAATTAACAAATTACAAAATCGCGTGTTTACACCTTCAAACATTGAATATGTGTTTAGTTCAACATTTAATGTCTGTTTGCGCCGTTATTCCGTGCTGTCTGGTGGAATTCTTTGTAACTGCGATTTTCCTTTAAAATTTGTTTTATTATCGTTTCGTTTTGACTCCGGTTTTCCTTGTAATTTTCAGAAAACCTTTATAAGTATGCATTAAGGAAATAGATACAGCTTTACAAAACCTTCGAACAAATCTCAAGTTCTTGGAATAAAGTATAGTTTATTCAAGGAAATAACTAATACACATTGTAAACTTTTCTCTTTTAAAAAGAATCTTACATGTTTAATTTCAGATATTTATTCCTGACAAGTTTGATCATTGTTATAGTTACGAGTTTTATTATTGTACTAATGACTAAGCATCAGGAGTAGAATCAACTCCTATAAAAGCAAGTGGACGTACGAGCGTACGTGGAGTAACATTTAAAGAAGAAATAAATATTCGTTTAATTTAATAATATAACAGCTGATTTCACCCATCATCAGTAATACGCAAACAAAACCTTGCGTAGATTATACTTTGGGGTTGAGTGTACAACTGCAATCAATAATATATAATAATATTAATAACTTTTAAATCATTTGATCTATCAATATGAAATAAAAGGCAATTAAAAGATAGTATTTGTATCTTTCTTTAAATATATATAATAATTTACATAAACACAAAATCTTAACAAATATTTCTACAGTTTTATGGTCCTTATAATTGTACACATTTATCGAGTTAAAAATCCTCGTCTGCATAGTTAGGGTAAAGTGTTTTGTTTGAATAATATTTTGTATTTCTGATATGTATCTAATTAATCCGCCTGTGATTTTTCACGAGGATTTACTAGTAAAACATAAACAGGAGTAGAGTTGACCAATCTTCATATACTGATTTATTTCAACTGGAACTTCATCTTCCAAATTTCCTCCTTCACCAAATCGACCTTAATATTATTCTTTGCAAATCCACTCTTACTAATGTACCACGGATCATTGAGCACTTTTTTCTTAAAGCTCTCAATGCGTATCTTATTCGTTTCTTTCACACAACCCCACATCTAAATATTGTAGGTATGTACATGCTTGTATATTAACAGTTTATTTTGAATTGGCAACTCAGAACTTCGTCCAAGTACCTTGTAAAGCTAACTGTATTTTAAATTCAATTCTTCTTTTTGTTTTGCATGGGGAATTACTTGTGCATTAATAAACATAGTTTTTCGTGTTATATTCTAACTGGTAAACATTATAAAAGTCGATTTCCCTTCGTTAATTTTTAAGCGCCGACTTTGGACCATTCACTAATTTTGTCTGCATTTCTCTGGATTTTACCGATTGCAGTGTTATCATCTTTTTTGACTGCTGAGATGATAGTCTGCGAAAGTTGCCATGATACTTGTTACCTGCCACGATGGCCGTGGTTGTTAAGGCGTGAAAGCTTTATCAATGGTCATGGCAACCATCAATGGAAAAGTTCCAGGTTCAATTCCCATTGACCCCAAATAATTTTCTAAATGGTTTCTTAACATATATCATTGGCTGTGGTTCGTCTTTCATAAAACTGTAGGTCCCGTCTTCATTAGCCTTAAAGTGCAAAACAGCAAAACGTTAAAAAAAAGTACTTGTTACCGTGTCTAACAGGAAAGCATCTATATAAAACATATATTTTTTTTTTAGAAATCTAGGATTTCACAACACTGACAAAATGTGACAATCGAGTTAAAATTCTAAACCCTCGTGCCAAACTTTATCGAATGCTGCGCAACATTGAGAAGTCAGCTAAATAGGCTTTCTTTTCTTTAAGAGTTTTCTAGGTGATGAATTGAATTTGGTCGACTGTCTTGTGTTTGACTCTAAACCCAAACTGATGTACTGGGATAAGATGTCTGTATTGTATAAACCAACAAAAGAGGACCCAAAGAAGCCAGGAGTCGATTACAGTCCAATGTAATTCACTCTGGAATACTGTTTGAGGTTGCGGAAATGCATTAAAAAATAACTCCTTTAGCTCTTAGGTGTACAGTGGACAGAGCTAAGGGTTATGTTAGCAGCTCACATCTCAAATTGACTTACTTCTAAAATACCAAAAGGAAGTTTACGAGGCAGGCAGAGAGATATTCCACCTTCTTGATCAGGGTAGAACTCCTTTAAAATAACAAAAACACCGGGAATGAGAAGTGGCTGTTGTGCGGACTTACCGACTGATGTTTGGACAGAAACCAAAGTATTTCTACATTTACTGAACACGGATAGTTTTACGCGTGTCCTAATCGGCTAAAGCTAATCAATAATAAGTAAACTATTTGATCATGATAAATTTAATGAACTCATTTTACACCGTATAAATTATTATTCTGTTTAAATATTAACAAACAAAATTAAACCTAGATGATCAAATTTTTGATTGCTGGAAATTCAATATTAATAATATTCTACGAATTAATTTTTTACTGAAGGCAAGGTATAGTTGATTTTTCAAACCGAATATAAAGGTGATTTTGACAAGTGTCTGTTGTCATAGGAACGCTTTACGTTGGCTGTAAAGACTTTGCGAAGCATAATAGAATAACTTGTTTTAATCAAAGTTATTGAATCCAGCCTGCTAGCAGGTAAATCTTTCACCTAATTCACTTTTCAAAACTAAAAAACGATCATAAGTTGTTGCATAAATTGTTTCTGTTTATAGATATCGACTCAAAGTATTTTCGGTAACATAAACACATACCTTATACAATTATAAAATTACACACTTATAACAAAAATGAGCTTGTAATAATAATAATATAATATTATGCTTTATTTATACTTCTTCAAAATTACAACAACGTTTCATAACATTATAGTCCAGCTTGGGTTGCAGCCGTCTGTTAGGTTGGCAACGACTATCACTTAATAGAAATAGAAGTATAAACTTACTCTAACTTAGACAATCAAAAATCAACAATACAAACACAAATATAAGTTTTAACAAAAATCAGTACAAAAATTAAATTACTAATAAAAACAAAGATCAGCATAATCTAAATATATTTTCAAAAGTTAAATTCTTTTACTAATGTCCATCTGTAATGCCATGATTGTTTAAGACATACACAATACACTCCAATCCTGACCATTCATAAAGTCCTTGAATTCTGACAGAGATAATCTTAGATATTTTAATTGACTATTTTTTAAATTACAGTTATTTCCATCCCACATTTCTAAATTCTTGTCAACCCTCACTTCGTACTTAGACCCTAAACGTTTCCATTCTCTAACCAATGAAATATTAGAGTTCACTATTTTGTTGGCTAAAACTTTTGGCAACCTGTCTTCCGGCATAACTAACACTTACAAATATATAAAACGTAGCTTCAATGTATACAAATACAGTTTATCTAGTCTCGTTTCCAGATAAATGGCATAATTTGGTGTATTTGAAGGTAAACCTAGTATTTTTTTTAAATAAAAAAACCGAAAAACATTTGCAACACTGATGTATTCCCTATAACCCCAAACTTGAGCTGCATAACATACTGTTGCTGTTTGGACTGCTTGAAAATATGATAATTTTACAGCTAGTGGAACGTTTTTACACCCACGCCCTAAATATATATAACTATTTACAATTTCAATCTGTTTTTCATCAAAAGTCCGCCTTTCATTATTTGGCAATTTCCCACCGTTTCTAAGTCGTATAAGGTTAGCTAGTCTGAGACCTGAGCAAGATGCTAGAACGTGTTCTAACATGATGTCACTGCTCTCTTAATTTCGCTATGCATTACTCAGTTGTACTTTAGTTGTGATACGGGTCGTATCAAAAGTTTAATAGTAGTGAGTGTTTTCCTATCAGGTAAGATGTATTCCTCAAGCAGTAAAAGTAACAGTGAAATCGTAGGAAATGTCAGTAACGAACTACAGTTGATAGCAGAAGGAATTGCCGTTGCTCCCGTGATTTTGAAGAGATCTCAGATATCAAATATAAAACGAAGAAAGGACGAGGCTATTGCAATACTTATAAAGATAAGCGAAGCAAACATTGGTAAGCCACTTGATACAAAAGGTTTATTTAAAAAAATTTATAATAATAAAGCAAGGTTGAAGAAAAAAACGGACCTAAAAAAACTGGAAATAAACTCATAAAACTAAAGATCTAATAAAGATAATCTAATAAACTAATAAAGATCTACTAAGCGAAGAGAAGAAGGTAGTACACAGCGAAGAGAGCGTGAAGGTAGTGCACAGCAAAAAGAGCGTGAAGCATTTAGTGAGGGAAGATGGACTGATGTATCAACTGAGAAATCAGGTAGTAGTGTCATGTTCAACCATTGTTGCCACCAAAAAACACAAAAAAGATTAGAAATAGAGAAGTATGAAACTAGAGGATTGACTACAAAATAACTCCAACGCTTGTTATGTTACAGAAGTACCACACAAGTATACTGCAAAGGGAAGAAGTACACTAAGAAGTTGGAAATAATGCGGCGTTAGGAAAAACACAAAAAAAAGCTTTTGATGGAAGTAGAACGTTCTTCAACTTATAAAAAATTCATCAAAACTTATTATTTGAGTTCAAAAAACATTTATTTGTTATACAAACTCAATTTTATATCAAAACCTTGTGTATTCTGTAATTTCGTAAATGAAATGTGTTATTGCTTTAACAAGACATTTTAACACAATATTATTTTCTAAATTTGTAAACTTAATTATCATTAAAATGTTTTATTATAATACTCAAGTTTCTTCAGATTTCTTGTCCTTGACGGCGAAGTGTTAGTTCTTCACTATTATTAACATCTTGGTTTTCTTCATCTTCTTCTGGTGCTTCTTCAGCTGGTTCTAAATCAGGATCACCTAAAGTTTTTGCAACGTTATGGAGCACAACACAGGTAACGATTATTTTGGTACATTTCAAATTTCACACTTTACTTTTACAATTACTCTTTCCTTTTTTAAAAGCT
>JAGFPH010002899.1:84131-107587 GCA_018207615.1 Philaenus spumarius | reverse complement strand
TTTTTTCTTTGCCTCATTGTTCTGTTAGAAGTGAAACCCGTTATATTTTCTCTTCTCTATTCAACTGTGCTCAACTATTGACGGAAACAAATCATTAAGATTTTACGGCGAAATACAAGTTTGTAGTTTTAATGTAAGTTGTGCTTATTCCTTACAAAATAAAAGTGGCTTAATGTTTTGACATTGTAATTACATTTTTGTTTGTTAAGTGATATTCTACTGCTTATCATCCAAATCATTAAACCATTTTACATCATATTTCCTTCTTCTCTCTCACACTCTCTACACGATCATCATCCACACCATTCCAAACTTCACGCATCTATTCATATTTTTAACTTCTGAGCTTGTACATTAGAATAAATTTTGCCTTGTTTTTCTCTTCTTCCTTTGCGCCGGGTTTAACATCTCTAATTTGTTGCTAGTCTTTAATTCTTAATCCCTTCAAGGTAATCTAACACTTATTTCGAGTCTCACCTTAAATCCAATTCAATCTTGGTTATCACAAAAAGTGATAGTATTTCTCCATATTATTTGTAAAAATTAAATAAAAATGATACATACATCAATGTACTCATTTCTTTGGAGTTATAGAATTCATCCATTTTCCGTCATCTTTTGACGTTATAGTTGAAATTGTTTACTCGTTTCTTAATTAAATAATTTCACAAAATAGTTTTTATCTGGTATTGTTCTTTCTGGTAAAATTGTTTAGCTGTAAGGTATAAAGATTTATTGAAACTGTTTGTCAGGATTTTGCACAGCCTTAGAGTTTGGTTGCAGCTTAGTCGTATGTATTTGAAACGTAACACCTTAAAAGCTAAAATTATTTCAGTACTCAAAGCGTTCAAATTGAATTTTATCTTCAACATTTTATATGTCATATATTTTTTTAACGTCCATCAACGCTTGTCAAATTGTCTAGCGTTACCATCGCTCCTTGGTGGAACTTTTCACTCACAATATTCCACAGTTTTAAATAATAGGCTGTAGGCCTACTTGAGTTTGATTTGATAAGTTAAGTTGTACTAGAAGTAAGTTTAACTTTTAGACAGATACAGTTCTCATTGACATATTGTACAATTAAAAGGAGGATCAGAAAACATTGTAACTAAATTACATAAACAGACTAGCTGGCCGAATCCATCTTTGCACGGATAGACAAATCAAAGTTAAATGTAAATTAACAAAAAATATATTATATCAATAAATATAAATTGCATTATGTATTTCTTATGGGTATTTTAAGTAACTTTTACCCTCCAAACCTCCTAAAATTTCGAATGTTTTTAAACCCTTTCTTAGCGAGCACCTAGGACCTACATACTAAATTTCATTCCAATCCGTTCGGTGGTTTTTTTTTTAGTAACTTTTACCACCTAAACCACCCTAACCACCCTAAAATTTAGATTTTTTTAAAAACCCTTTCTTAGCGAGCGGGGTTTAAGGCTCTAGAGGAAGCTACATACCAAATTTCATTCCAATCTGTTCGGTGGTATTGGAGAAATCGTGATATAGTAACTTTGACCCCCAAACCTCCCTAAGATTTCAAATTTGTTGAAACTCTTTCTTATCAGCACCTACGGCCCTAGAGAAAGCTACATACCAAATTTTATCCCAATCCGTTCGCTAGTTGTAGAGAAATCGTTATTTAGTAGCATTGACCCCCCCCCCCCAAACCCTTCCTAAAAAAATTTCGAATTTTTTTAAAAAAACCTTTCTTAGTGAGCACCTATGGCCCTAGAGGAAGCTACATACCAAATTTCGTTTCGATTCGTTCAGTAGTTTTTGAGAAATCGTGATCAGTGAGTCAGTGGATTTGGCTTTTATATATATAGATAATTTAAAGATGTTGCAAGCTAGACCACATTATAGTTGAAAATGAGGTCAACATATTTTTTCTATTATTCTGGATTTTCTTCATCACCTCTTGTCAACACTATCAGTGGTATTATCGTCAATATTTGAGCTGAAAGCTCTTCGGTCCCGAACTCTTTAAGTTACCACATATCTACTTTTCTCAATTTTTTATATTTCTAAACAAATTCTATTAATATTTTCGCAGTTTAATATGACTTAGCTTCCGATCGCTAGCTTCGTTAAGCCAACCTTTTGTAACATCTTTAGAAAACGGAGTAATTTGTGTATTTATCTCACAAATTATTCGTCTAAGACATATTTTCTGTCTTTGAATTTAATGCATTTTGAAAACTTACATTTTAAAAGTTTTATCAATAAAATCCACAAAAATGATTTGTACTTTTATGGAATAAGTCGCTGGTTTATCGTTTTGTATGTTTTGTTTGGTATTATTATGCCTTCATGAGGAATTGCATAAATTACAAAAGAAGGGACAAATCAGTTAATAAAATTCAATCGCAGTTTTGAATTAACTTAAATACTACCTTCACTAAATATGAATGGGGGAAAATAGTTAATCCTGATAAATACACTAGTCTCCACAAACATAACCACTCTGTATATACTCCTAATGCAAGTAATATAGTTTAGATTAATGCAATTAAACACTGCGTCACGCCTATTACCTCCGGCAAAGTGGCTTAACATGTTAGATTGTATCAATTATATATTGATAATGTAAACCTTACTGAATCTATACCTCGACAGTTTGCATGATTAGTAAATTGTCAGCGACGATTTGCTCTTATACAAATGTATAAAGCACATATTCGGTTGTCAGCGACGATTTGTTCTTATACAAATGTATAAAGCACACATTAGAATATCAGTGAGGATTCGATCATATTTAAAGTACAAAGCACATATAAAAATATTGAATTAATATTTTTTACAAAATCTCATATAGGCCTACATTTTGGTTTAGGTCATTCAACAAATATTTTCAAAACTCTACTAACTTTTTTTCTCCTTTAACTTGACTGGTTTCGGTCAATCCATCTTGTATATTACGTTTTCGTAATATAAACAATCTTAAAATTGTGTAGAAAATCCGTACACTTAATATAAAATAGGGGTTGGCCAGCATATTTGTAACATGGAAGTTTGCACAATTTTAAAACCACCAAGTTATACAAAAGTTACGTTCCTCTAAAATGAGAGGTCAATAATTTGTCTGCCTTTGTCCTAAATTTTTCTGCCTAAACTCGAAACATTTAGCCGTTTCCATATTTTTACACACTGTAGGCCTATATACTTAAATACAAAGCATTTTTAATTTTATTTCTGTAGATCTCATTCCAAATTGATTTCATACGAATTAATTATTTACTACGAAAACAAAATATCTGATCTAAGCAAAGTGCCGTTTACAAATAGCCTCAGATAAAAAACCTGTTGAAAAACAGAAGTCATCACATCACATTACACGTCCTCACAATGGAAGACAAATGTATCTCATATAGTAGTGCAATCTCTCAGGTATGGTTAATTTAACACGTCGAGTTTTATCAGACTTTCTTTATCATAATCTCAAAAGGTTGTGATAGATGAGAAATCTTCATATAAAATGAAATGCATTTAGTCTTCCTTTAAAAACCTTGTACAATATAATAAATATCATATTAAACATAAATATAAGACATGATAAGTAATAATTAAAAATATAAAGGGAAGAATTAAGTACCCTCTATAGGAATCCTGTAATGAGGGTTACCTTTACTTAAAAAAAATACAATTGATTTTATCAGGGTTATTGAATAACATTTAACAGAAATAATGAATTATAAGGAGTTTTACAGCATAAATTCTCTTTTTATAAAAGCAGATGAGATAAACTGGGCAATCAAATTTTAAAACTGTTAAATAAATAATAATAATGTTGTTTGCATTTGGGGCTCTTCCCATAACGCATGAATCAAACAAAGCATACACATTTTACAATAAAAACAGAAATAGAATATTTTTAGAAAATTTGATAACCAAAGTGAGCTGGATTATACTAATTATTAAGGAGAGTGTCTACATTGTCGAGACTGAGCAGCCAAGATCTCAAGCTTCTCAAGAATTTTCGTTATCTAGTACAATGTTTGAAGTAAACTAGTAGTTCATTATACAATTTCATAACTATATAAGAAAAAAAAAATGCATTAAACTTGTCAGCCTAGGTTTTTAATAGGCAAATTGTGCCTCGAACAGAGTGATAATTTGTACGTATTATGTACAGTAGGAAATTGTCCTCTTCTTCTGTAGAAGACATTAAGAACTTTATATATAAACAAGGGAAGACACCTTCTAACTCCGCAACCCCCAATGGAACCTTCTAAAAACATATGTCATGTTGTATGTATAATAAAGGTGTAGTATTATTAATAACCTCAAAATTAAGATGGTAAATAATGTTAAATGTTCAAACCAAATTATTTATTTTATTTTATAACAGCAGTTAATAATGGTTAAAAGAACCAGCAAGGCTCAGGTCTGCACTTTAAAACCCTAACCTAAAAGCTAGAAATCTATATACATAATTAATTTACTAGGGGTTATTTTGTGAGTAGAACTCCTCCTAGAGTTTTTAACCGATTTTGATGTTTTTGGTGTCATTTTACAGAGCTCACTCTGAAGTTGTGCTTCCCTTAAAATGAGCTCAATGTATGTTAAGGGCTTCGCCCCAGTGGCCCTCAAAGTTGCCATGTTAATCTTAAGGAAGAAGAAGAAAGATTTCTTTTGATTTTATCAGTGGCACAAAAAACAGCTGTTCGTATGAAAAGCTTAAAACAGCTGATTTTGATCAACAACTGATTTGGATCAAAAACTGAATATAATTTTAGGTTAGGTAAATCAAGCAATAGCGAAGCATTGCCATGTCCACTAGTACAAAAATAATTGCTTCAAATTTTGAAATCGGCTGTTAATAGAAATATTGAAGTTATATTATCTGTTATTTTATTCAATTGGTTGCTATGGTAATAAATGTAAATACATGTGTTGTTTTATCATTCTAAGCCTAACCTAAGATTTTTTTCCGACTAAATTTACAAATATTGAAACAAAAAAAAAGGTTTTTACCGAAATGAATGACAGGGATTACTCAGGGATAGTGTAGCTTTTTATTAGTAAAACTAGTTTTTCAGTCGGTTCAGTAGTGCCAGAGATTACTCCCTACATACAAAAAAAAAAAAAAACTTTACCTCTTTATAATATTAGTGTAGATAGATGTTTAAGTGGTAGTAAATATAAACTATGAAAAAGGGGTCTTGAAGGTTCAATTCTGTTTTTATTTTGTATAACACGGATAATGCATTTTTTAATTACTTTAATAGGATACAGGTTTGTGTTATAAGCAGTTCCCCAGCAAATAATTCCGTATTCCAATCTGCTTTGGGCTAGTGAAAAATTAAGTTTCCGTAGCATGTACTTTAAGAAATACAAAACTTACTCTACTTCAACTTACTTTTTAAAGCGATACCATACATATTTTATATTTTCGGAATTTTCTAATAAAGAACAGTTCAATGTGCACTGTGAGTTTGTATTTATACATTTTAAACATTTATACGTGCCTCTTTATCATAAGTTTGATTTATACGTGGCATTTACTGTGGCAAAAGATTCTTCAATATCCTTCAATGAAAACGTCATAAAACTTTCGTCCTCAAAAGAAATCAACTTACCACTAAACTTGCCGTTGCAAAAGGTATTTACATAAATTAAGAATAAAATTGGACCTAATACTGTTCCTTTAGGAACTCCACAATCAACACACCTTACTCGCTCATATGTGCTCCACACTGTTTCCTGTCTTTCAGGTAGTTTATAAACCATTGGTTAACTACTAACACGCCTGACACCACATATACCTGACAACACATACGGCATCAAGCAGGATTTTATGATCAGCAGTATCGAATGTCTTAGTAATGTCTAGAAAAATGCCCTACGTTTTCCCCCATTACTCAACCCACTCATAACTAAATTGCTGAAATCAAACGGAGCATCTTAAGTTATTTTTCCAGCCATTAAAGCGTATTGATTACTGCTGACAAAATCCGTTGTATTTAAATAATGTACTGTTAGATTTTTCATTAGTTTAAAATACTTTATTTGACACTTAAAATAATATCTAACTTTTAAGGAATATAAAACTAAGAAATAGTTTATAACGGTTTAACATAAATTATAAAACCTTTGAGCAGGACAACATAGGAAATACGAGTGTCCGTAATTTCCAACCAGCGAAGAACTGCACAGCACTGGACTGAGTAATAGGTAACCACAATTACAATTTCTGTCTGGCTCAGGTCACTGGGACATTTTGTGAGACAAACGACTTTTTAACTTTTTCCAATCCATTTATCTGTCCGTCCCTAGCAGATTAACAACCTACACCGCGACAACCTTCATGATAGATTTATTTTTATTACCTTTTACGTCAACTTGTGTTTATCCAGATGTTACCATAGTGATTGGATTCACTACTCTTTCTCACTTTTAATTTAAAAGCGTGATGTTTGTTACGGATCATTTATAATTACATTTAAACCAGGTTGTGTTAAAACGTTTGTATTGCTCTCGCTTGCTTTATTGTCTCAATCATACTCTCTAAAACAACCTTCACACTTTAATTTAAATTTAATGTAGATAACGCCATTATCGTGTAAGAATAGAAAGCCTGTTACTGAGTTCATAAGTACAAGGTTAATAGAACAGTTCAAATTGGGTTAAAATACAAAACAAGGCATTCGAGTTATGCATTGAAATTACTAAAAACCAAAAGTAGTTATACAAATAAATTATCAATTTCAAAAATGTGGAAGCTCTTACTACAAGTAAATCAAGTTTTAGTTTTAGGCGTTTACAAGCTATCCTGCACTTCCCAGCTTGCTTTGTCAGCAGTTTCAAAGATATCTAGAATTTACCCTCAACATCCGTAGATTTTTGCTGCTTCTATTCGACACTAAGGTACTTTCAAGGTCGTCCGATAAGTCTTTGAATTTATAATTTAATCTACGTTCAAAGCATTGCTGATATGACAGCGCCGATGTATCAGAACTGTTAAGCGATAAACAATCGGTCCATCCACCAGTACATGTCCATATAAATAATGAATAATTTTTCAATCATCTTCAACTTACAGCTTTGTTTCTCTACATAACTATACAAAAATCCCTAGCATGACAAAATTAACATGTTAAGATGAAAAGTTTATGAGAGAATTTGTTACTTGGCTCTTAGAAAAGTGCTACTGATTATCTTTATTTATAGTACTAGCTGTGTGCCCGTGTTTCGCAACGATAAAGACTTGACATTTATTTATAATTTCAAAGTAACCTCAAAAAGCTAATACTCTTAAAAGAAACTAAGAAATGTTGCTATGGTAAAGAATGTAAACAAACATGACGTGTTGCTATGCTTTTTATACGAACAGCTGTTTTTGTGCCCCTTAAAAAATCAAAAGAAATCTTTCTTCTATAAGATTAACATTGAAACTTTGAAGTCCAGTGGGACACGGCCCTAATGTCCTAGGACTTCGGTAAATGGCCTAAAACCTTCCCAGGGTTAACCTGTGTTATTATGCAAAATTTCAAAGCAATCGGATGGATGGTTTGGTAACGCATGCAGGGCAAACAGAAGACAGACAGACATACATTGGATTTTATATATACAGATGTATCTTATGTACATATGTTTGTCACTGAACTCCTCCTAAACGCCTTTACCGATTTTGATGAAAATTTGTGTTTGTGTTTAACCGGGTCCCTGGATGGTTTAGATTCACAATTGGACACAATAGGGGTTGAGAAAATCCCTAAAGCAGTAAAAATTGATCTATATACTTACATTAAAGCTAGAAATAAGAAAACTTTTTACATTTATTTTTAGAAAATACTTACAACAAATAAACCAGTTTTACATTTTGTTTCATGCTGAGGGGTGAAAATGTAGTAACAACCCCTAAGACAATAAATATTAATTGTTATACTTTCCTTTGAGCTAGAGAGTTGAAAATGTAAACATTTATTTCTTACAAAACACGTAAATAAAATAAAAACGTTTTATATTTTAGGGATAGAAATAACCAAATGGTAAAATTTCACAATTATAAATTTTACCATTTGGTTATTTCTATCCCTATTATGGAGTTTCACCAAGTACCAACTGTTTTTACTTTAAAAGTTTTATATTTTGTCACGTTTTGTTAAATGGTGAAATGTAGTAACAACCCCTAAAACAATAAAATATGTATTGTGATATTTTCATTATAATAATATTTATATATACAGCAACAACAATACATTTTTTTGCAAATCACATTATTATAATTACCACCAATCTCACGAAAAGTACTCCTCTTTCGCCAAATGTGTCAATGACAAGCACCAAATGTTGTCCGTCCATGACACAAGAATTGAACAACGGCGAAGTATAAAGAGAAATTTCACTCAATTTTGAATTTTGCTTTGGACAACAACAAATTACACAATGGCAAAACGAAAATATTAAAATGTCAAACTCAAATGTCACTTAGTATAGTTATAGTTTATTGAAAATTCAAATATAGAAAACAAATTTGTTGAACCTGCTAATAGCAGTCAAGCAAACTTTCGGGCAGGGCATTGTCTGTAGGGTCCGCTAGTATATAAATAAGTCATTATTTTATTTTTAAAAGGTCGTTAAAAATAAGCTATCTCTCACGAAAAATAAAAGGCCGTGGATATGTAAAATCCAGTTTATATTTGTGTTCGATGTGCACTCCGACAGTTTGAAGAATCGAGACAAATTTAGGCTTAGTGGTTAATTAGCACAAAATGGAGCTAATGATGTAAACAAATAAATTAAGGGGTAGAAATGGGGTAACTACCCTAAACTAATACACCTTTAATTTCCTTTAGAATATAGAGCTGAAAGTTTATGCAATTGTTTCTTATGAGATGCATAAATAAATTACAGCCCTCGCATATTGATTATTTGTGGTTAGGGGATGAAAACGAGGATACCAACCCCTAAAACCATAAATATTATTAAGTTTACTCCTCTTGAAGCTATAAATGTTACAAATAAAACGTAAATTCACCGAATTCATATCTCTTCAGTCTATGGAGTTAAAATTAAGTAACTACTCCATTACAGTAAATATAAATTCCACTAAAAATCCTACAAGTTAGAGAGCTGATGTAGCCTATATTATTCTTGGGTGATATAAAATGCGTTTGAAGTTTGATTACTTGGGGTCTAAGGAGTGAAATGGGATAACTACCATTAAAATAAATAATAATTTGTAAACCTGCTATGAAGCTTGAATCATAAGTTATAATTTATAGAAAAGAATAAACTATAGCATTTCGATTATTTACATCTAAGGGTTCAAATATTTCCTTAGTAAATATATTAGGTAAAATAACCCTAATTTTTAATCACCAAAATGGTGGAATACGTGATTTTTAGTACTTATTGGCGCAAAACTGATCATGCAAGTAGAATTAAATAGGAAAATACATAGCTTAGAGATTCGGATTAAACTCTCTATGCGTTTCTGTGGCGTGGAAAGTATATACATATGTATATATGTGTTCGCACTATAGTGGCCGCATTAATTTTAAGTCCGATTTGGTCCAAATTTGGTACACACATTCGTTGTCTACGTCGCTCGGACGAGTTCGTTAGCCAAAAAAAAAATCCAACAACCGGAAGCACGTTTTTTGACCGGAAGTAACTGTTTTGAGATTTGTCCTACGAAAATATTTTTTTTTTTAGTTGTTTCTACAAATATAAATGTAGGATGTTATTCTGCACATTTTGCTTTTTTACGCGATCTTATAGCTCGCTTGGTTCCCCCAAAATCGATCAAAACGTAAAATACCATAAAAGTACCCAGTTCAAAACCATGTGGTGGATTCTACCGTGGGGTTGGCGTGCGAATCACGCAATGCATTGTGTATTCAAGGTATTTCCAATACGGGGGTTAGCGTGTGAAGTACGCAATGCTTTGTGTATTGAAGATACTCCCAATATGGGGAATGGCGTGCGAACTATTTTGCAGCTATTCATCACCGTCGTGAATAGACCTATTTCCCAAATGATTGTTTGAAACCCTAAAACATAGGCCTATAAACTAAATTTTGGAAATTTGCTGAAATCACGTCATCGGTTCAGCTGCGTGGTCGAATTATTTCATTAATGTAATCGTACCTGCGAGCCAAGCATCAGGTACCTTATGCGATTCTATAATTTTTTTTATTTTAGTTTTATTATAGTTTGGTAACTTCATGAGAGAGAGAGGTTTAACATGCTTACAGTTTCACTTGGTTTTGGATTTGTGCAGTAAATACGTAACAAGGTTAAAGTTAAATAGGCCTACGCGTTTGAAATGTTGTATTTTGTTTTTTAATTAACTTTATTCTACTTTATTGTGTCGTCATTTAACTTCAGAGTTTATTGTTTTTACTGTATTATGATTTAGTTTTAACTTTGTTTACTTTATAACTATTTACTAGTGAATTTCCATAGGAAAGATGAGCTATTACAGTGACTCTTATTTAGAGACTTATCGGGAGTGGCCAATGAGCACTGATCATAGTCGCCAGAACACATTTTGGGGTGTCATTAAAAATTGAATATATACCGATATATATAAGTTATACATATATTGTGTTTGAACTCTAACGTCCGCATTTTACGTCCGATTTGGTCCAAATTTGGTTCACATGTTGGTTTTCTAAGTGGCTCAGACAAGTTAGTTACCCAAAAAATGCAAAAACCGGAAGCACGTTTTTTGACAGGAAGTAACTATTTATTGTGATTTTCCGTGCTGGAATGAAACATTTTTGTGATTTTATCTAAACAAATAAATAAAGGAGATTATTCTGTATATTTTGTTTTTTTACACGACCTTATAACATTATGCATTTCCCAAAATATATAAAAAATTCAGCGAAGCGAGTTTGTCCGATGTGAGCGAAGCGAAGCAGTCCACAATAGGAAAAGGTCAAGTTCGAGGTGCAAACTCTGAATGAATTTCGTACACGCAAGCTGTTACTCAGCGCTTTTGCGAGTAGACAAATTTCCCAAATAGTTGGTTGAAACCCTAAAACATATAATCTTAATTTTGGAAATTAGCTCAACTCACGTCATTGGTTCAGCTGCAAGATCGAATTATTTTATGTTAAATTCTCTGGGTCGTTTGATTCTAATATATTTACTATATTTTACCTTTACCAGTCTACTTTATTTATATTACGTAGATTTGGCATTTACACATTGCAACAAACACAAACAACACCTAGCCAATAATAAAACCCTCGAACATATTACACGACATAAAACTTGAACCGAATGTCTTTTGTATCAGCGCATATACTATAGCCTGGTGCACTATAATTTGAGACAATGTGCTAAACCTGAAGATGTCTTTTGTAGAGGATAATTATGTAGCTACGAGTATATAACAAATGCTGTTTTCGATTGTTATAGGAAGATAAAGGTAGTGTATACATTTATGGTTTTATTTAACTTTGTTACTTGAAATAATATATGTTTATTCTTCTTATACTGTTACAATTTAACATAATTTTAAAGAGTAGAGTACTGATGATATTTTCACCTACACAACACATTTACTACGAGAATTAAAAATTTATTGGATAAGTATTTTCCTATTTTCAGTGCAAAATGTAAAAGCTACTACATACACAAGTAAATATATATGTATTATCATTTGTATTACTTATTTGAAAAATAAAAATAAATACATTTAACAACTTTATAGCGAGATTCCGGATCTGATATAATTTGGTAAACTGACATTGACGTTGACAGTTCAAATCTTCTGTCAGCTGTTTATGACAGCTGCCACATAGATTCTTTGTTCAGTTAGACATTACGTGCGTAAAACGTTGCATCACTTTTTATTTGACATAAAATCAGTTAAAAAGTGATATTTGTGGTATTATTTTCTTTCGTTCGGTAAATCAACGATGGATATACCCTTACTTAGGTTTTGGAATTCATAGGCATACGTTTTCAGTATTATTTAAAATCTTAAGTTAAAAAAAATGCCCCCCTCTGAATTTCAAGGCACAAGATAAACATAGGAATCACTTTGTGTTTCCCGCTCCAAATTAGGTACACGGAAAAAACCACACACACACACTATTCAGTAAATTCTACGAAAATTACTTTGTCAAAATTTATATAGTTCTGCCGGTGACGGCATTTACAAGGCTGCTTAACACCGACTAAGGAAAATATAGAAATCAGACACAGAAATACTAGTGGACCCGCAATGTTTCGCTATTGCATAATTTAATTTTAAGGGTAGTTATCCCATTTCTTCCCTTTGACTTAAGTAATCAAATTGCAAATAGATTTATAATCTCAAAAAAAAAACAAAACGTAATTTTAGGTTTATAGCTTGTATGAAGTTAGTTTATTTTATAGGGGTAGCAACCCCATTTAAACCCCTTAAATCTCAATAAAAACTATCATATATTTTAAGTTTGAGTAAATCACACATTTTGAAATAATTTCATTAAGATTGGTTGGGTAGTTTCGGAGTTCATCGCGGACAAACACCGTGCCAATGGATTTTTATATACAGATTATATAGATTAGTTTAAGATACTGTTTGGTACTTAAATCGGAAGGTGGTCATGTGATGCATCATTTTGAATTAGAATTTCAGGAGAAAACCAACGGTGAAATTTGCACATCCATATCTCTAACCGATTAAAAATAGCGGCCAAAAAACAACGAAATCGTGCTTTCCGATTTTGCCCCATTTTGCTGTACCTTCTCATTTAAAAAAAAAAACATAGTTACATTAAAAATGGCGGATTAAAGATGGCGGATAATTTTTTTGAAATCTTAATAAAATGGCATTTTTACATAGAGCAGGTTCCTCAATCACATCTACCTTAAAATTGTCTTTAACGAAATATTAAACCAGTGCGGGACTTTTTGTACACTCTGTATAATATTGTTTTACAAGTTTGATATCCTGTTTACAGGGTTGATAGAATTATTTGCTAAACGAATTTGCGAACTGAAGGAAATTTAAAAAATTGTATTAGGACACTAAAAAAAAACGTTTTTACATGCTTCATTTTTGCACCGTTTATGGTAATACTAAAAATAAAAACACAGAACAAGATTCTCACAAAAATGCGTTTAATTAGTGTCGTCATCTTTAGTGAAATTTGAGCTGCAAAAAATTTAAGATGTTAGTCTACATGTTTATACCCTCTCTCATAGTAGGGAGCAATCTTAGTTAAGAAACAACCAAATAGAATTAACATAATAGCCTAGTGCAAGGTAATTTTTAAGGTTACAGTTTTTTATTATAAAATAATTATTTCGTACTATAGGGATAGCCAAAATCAATAGTCTTTCTTAGTACAGTCCTTCCTTGTTAATTTCGTGTTATTTGGTTACACTATCATTCATATTTATTTAGTTTTGTTTACACCTGAAGACGCGTAGTGTTTATAATTTTTCGCAAAGTGTCGTGTAATTTTAAAATATTGTCAATAGTATTGTGTATGTGTTGTGCGTGTTATTGTGTTAGAATACATTCCTAAAATTGTTTTTAAATTTGGATTACGTTACTTGCACAACGTATTTTAATCTATAGTGGAGAAATCCATTATAGGCCTATATTTTTTAAATATCATATACCCTACCTATAATGTATTTCAAGATAAAAACTGTCATATATGAAGCAGTTCTTTATTAAACTTATTCTTAGTTATAGGTTTTTTAAGATTTGCTGTTTTTAATGAACATGAATTTTTGTCGTTTTTATAAAAAAATACTGCTCCGTTTTTGGAACGAAGTTCTATAACGCGGGTTGCGGTAGGAGTTAACAAATAGAAAATGTAATGCGTAACGAAAATAGTGTTATTAATTTGTTGCTATGGCAATGACAAAATATAAAACACGAGTAACTAAAAATGCGTTATCAAATTGGTTGCTATGGCAATTAATGAAAATACATTCAAGAAACATGTCTTTTGGTTCATAAATTTAAATTAAGAGACGATCGGCTCCGTCCGGCATAGTTCAGATATTATCGCCAAACGCTGAAATTTAAGGTTAGGCCTAGAAAGTAATTTAAGTATTGGATTTAATAAGATAATTAATTGTTGTATGTATGTTGCCCTTAAGACAGGTAAAATAAATTAAACGTACTCACAATAATTTTAGGTTAGGCCTAGAAAGTAATTTAAGTATAGGATTAAATAAGAGAATTAATTATTCTATGCATGTTACCGTTAAGACAGGTAAAATAATTTAAACGTACTCACAATAATTTTAGGTTAGGCCTAGATTGATGAACCCACATTTTATGTTTATTAAATGTATTTGCAATGCGTGGACATTTAACTGTGTTTACCATCTTAGCTTTGATGTTATAATTAATTCCACACCTTTATTACAATAACATTAAATGTATGGAAACAGTAAATATTTGTATAAAATCAATCACATAATAAACGGCAATTGAAAGATTAAAATTATGTGTGCGTGTTGCCGTTAAGGCTGGTAAAAGAATTGACGAAAAGGCGTGATGAACTTCGTTCCTGATAGAAGTCCCACGATCGCACACATTTACTTTTATTTTTCTTAAAAGAATACGTATGCAATATTCCTCGAGTTATATTGTAGGTATAATATATAATAAATAAAAAAATGTGTTCCTTCCTTGCTTTGCACCGTTTCTCTTCCCACCGGTTCTATTTTCAGTCTTGTATTTAACTTGTTGCTCCCACCCTTCCTTAATATTCCGTCAGGATGTTAGTTAATTATCCTTCTGCAAACACCTTGTAAAACAGGAACCTTTCGTTAATTTTGAGTTATTAATAAATTCTCTACTGTCTTTATATTTAATTTGTTTCGACGTTGTTTGAGCCCGTCGTTTCATTAATGAACGTTTGCTGGAAAGAAATTTTACTTTAATTTAATCAAATGACTTGAGGCTTAAATTTGTTACAAAAAGATTACAAAAAGAAGTGTACTGAAAACTTCAGAACTTTTTAAGTCCAAAGTACTTCGATGCTTCCTTTTTACAAATTTCCTAACGATGCATCTAAGAATAAGTTTTATTCTAAATTAACACTTACTGTAGGCATTTTACTGTGGACCGCTCTCACTAAAAACACCTCGTTAAAAATTCATAATTATGGCATTAGATTCGTAATTTTATTCTAAACTAATTTCGTGTTTAGTTTTAAGACGATAAAAGAAATTGGAAAGGGATTATTCTTATTCGCCCTCTTCAATCAACTCCTATAAAAGCGAGTGTACGTCCGTACGTACATACATACGTACGTACGTGAGTAACATATAAAATAACAGCTGAGTTCACCCATCGTCTGTTAATACTTAAACAAACCCAGTGTAGATTATAGTTTGGGGTTATGTTTACAACTTCAATCGTCATAATTTCTTGTGAAGTTGATTTTTTTTAAATAATATGAGTTTTAGAACTAATGTATGCTATAATATACGTTATAATATTTGCTTTGAGTTTATAAACTGAATATAAATACAACCTTTTATCATTAATATATTTGTTTATTCAAATTTAAAGAAGAGATACCTATCCGTTTAACGTCGGAAACATTCGTATATCTTCGTATAACATATACACATTATTCGATTATTAATTTCTGCTTTATAATATTAATAACTTCTAAATCGTTTGATCCATCAGTATAAAATAAAAAGCAATGAAAAGGTAGTATTTTTATATTTTTAAATATATAATAACATATAATATGTAAATAAAAATGTTAAGCCGCGGTCAGACTAGGCTGGTTACCAGCCACTAGTAACTAGCCGCTGGTAATATCACCAGCAACCAGCGCAGGAGAAAGGGTTCACATTTGAATGTGCAAGGCTAGTTACTAGCCGTTAGTAAAGTGACTGTTGTTATGAACATGAATATGCAACTGATAAAATTTTTATATGAGACCACGATTTTCGTTATTTTTATCGTGGTATTATATATGACATTTATTATCTTTAATTTTAAAAACATGGATGGGATTTACAAAAACATTTTTTAAGGTAGGCCTATTTTAGGATTGAAATCTTTAAGCATAGTTGCACAGTATTATAATAGCCTAAATCTTAAATAACAAAAATTGTAGGCCTACCTACAATTTCGTTTCATTTCTGAGTTTAGATTTTTCAGCTGTTAATAATAACTACACATTTTATGAATGTTATTTTAATAATCGTGACAATAATAACCAATATAATGCATTTAAAATATTAATTATAAAAAAATTTAAAAATCAATGACAAGGGTGCATTGTCCCATACTTAAACCATCAATATAATGGTTACAAGACCAGGGTTCAACAGAATTAATTCAACATTTTAGTATAATTTAATTCCCATAGTTGTAATTTTATATTGGAAATGGCATATATTCCTTCACGAGCCACTAGTGAGCTACTAGGGGTTCACATTGGCTGGCTGGCGCCAGCGAGGAGGTCACGTGACTGTTAGCGGATAGTAGCCAGCGTTAAAAAGTTAAACATGTTCGACTTCTGTTTTCGGCTAGTAAATACTAGCCGCTGGCATTATCCAGCTGCTAGTGCTGGGTCAGACTACTCTGGTTGCTGGTAATATCACCAGCGGCTAGTTACCAGCGGCTGATACCATCCTAGTCTGACCGCGGCTTTAGGCCTACAGTTTTATAATCCTTATTATTGTACACATTTACCGAGTTTAAAATCCCCGTCGGCATAGTTAGGTAGGCCTAGATAAGTAGGCCTTATAATGTTGTTTTTAATAGTTTGTTTTTTAATGATGTACTTCTGATGTAGGGCCTATATCTTATTAATTAGACTGTGATTTATCGAGGGTCTTACTAGTTAAATATGAAAAAACCTAATTATTATTATTTATTGTATGTTTTTTATTTCTACACGAAACAACGATTTGCAACGTTTGGCTGCATATAAAACAAATATTGCAGATTTCCACTAAGTTAGGTCATGGATAACAGACATTCTCCCGCTAAGGAAAAGCACAGGTTAACCAGTTATGACGAAATCGTAAGCGATTGGATCTCCTAATACTTAAATTCCATTACAATACTAAATACTTTTTTACCACGGAAGGTGGGTTAACCTTATTTTGTTAAGGCATAGTGTGCCATAGTCAAGTATATAGCAGCACATTGAGAAAGCAGACTGCCTATACCTGTATTTTAGCAGGCCATTATTAAAACCAATGAAATTAGCTTTAAAATCGACGGTACTCTTCCCCACTACTTTAATCTCTCCATCCCTTGTTCTCTGTATTGAATAGTGCAACATTTAACATATCCTTTGCGGATCATAAATTTAAAATACATACATTGTTGCATAGAGTTGTAGAATTATATGATTGACATGTTGTGTACATGTTTTATCTTCTTAATTTCACAAAATAAAATTATGTACTATACAGATAAGGAATCTGTATGTGGATAGGAGTAATATTTTATTACGTTTTAAAAACTTGGTATATTCAAAAGGTTTTTTATTTTAAATAATTATTGTTTGTTTTTTTCATATGTGTGTATTTCTAGGTTACAGGGGAAGTTAGTTTTAAAACGATTGCAAAATTTGTATCGACTAGATAGACAAGAAAGCGAGTTAATATTTCATTGTCGTCTAGTTCTGACCTAAGTTGAACGTTTTAAAGGCCTGAGCACACAGAATGCGGGCTGCGGTAACTGGCAGAACGTTGCGAAAACCAAGGCGGGCTGTGATAGGTAGTTGTCACACAGACTGCGGTATAAGCGTGCGTGTGAAAAGTCACATAATAAATAATTCGACCACTCAGCTGAACCGCTAACGGGAGTTGAGCAAATTTCCAAAATTAAGTTTATAGACCTATTTTTTATGGTTTCAACCAACAATTTGGGAAATATGTCTATTCACGACGGTGCTGAATAGCTGCAAAATGCTTCGCACGCCATCTCGCATATTGGGAGTATTTTCAATACACAAAGCATTGCGTGCTTCGCACGCCAACCCACGTATTGGGAGAATCTTAAATACACAATGAATTTGGTGCTTCGTACGACAACCCCACGGTAAAATCCACCACATGGCTTTGATCCGGGTACTTCTATGGTATTTTACGTTTTAATCGATTTTGGGGGAAACAAGCGAGCTATAAGGTTGCGTAAAAAAACAAAATGTGCAGAATAACATCGTACATTTATAATTGTAGAAAAAACTCTACAAAAAAGTATTCTCTTAGGAATAATCTAAAAAAATAGTTACTTCCAGTCAAAAAACGTGCTTCCGTTTGTTTGATTTTTTGACTAACGAACTTGTCCGAGCGATGTAGACAACCAACATGAGTACCAAATTTGAACCAAATCGGACTTAAAATGCGGCAGCTAGAGTGCAAACACATATATACACACACACACATATATATATATGATTTTTAATGACACTCCAAAACGTGTTATGGGGACCATGATCGGTGCTCATTTGCTACTCCCGACCTTGGGTCTTACCATAAGGAGCACTGAAATAGCTCATTTTTTCCTATGGAAATTTGCTAATAAGGACCTTTTATTGGTAACAGCACTTACCATTTGAGTCCAATGGTTGTCCTATCTCTTTCCATGATTTTAACTTTTTATCAGCGTTTTTATAATCACAATGTCCTCAATCATACAAGAAAGGGTATTTTCTAACCTCTTCAATAAGCTCTTCCGTAGCCAGAACTCGGTACACTAGACGGGCAACAGACTCGAATCACGACTGATCGCAACCCGCCGCCTCCTGATAGAGATCGTAATTGCTGACCGCGTGTGAGTGTGACAGAATTAATGCACTAGTACGAAACACTGATTTGCGTCCAGGCCGCTGCGGGCAGAGTTCACAGAATGTGTGCTCTAGGCCTTATGTCTTTAGCTCAGCGGGAAGTTAATCGATTGCAAAACACAGAGACAAGAAAGCGAGTTAATAAAAATGTAGTAAAAATTTAAAGTATTGTACTCATCACCTGTCAAATTATTTATGTTCTGAATTGAAAAGAAAGTCATCCTAAAAAATTTCATTTGTATAAATAATTCGCCCTTGCAATAGAACCGCTGACATGAGTTGAGCGAAGTTCCAAAATAAAGTTTACGTGTTTTATGGTTTCAACCAACTATTGGAAAACTGATCTACTCATGAAGAGGGTAAATAGCTGCCTCTGTGTATGAAATATATTAGTAGAATTTGTTTGCGCCTAAGCCTCCAGCTCCGACTCACGCGCTCCTTGGTTCCACTCGCAGCGGAGTTTGCCCTTCGGGCCTTGCGGCCTCGGGTTATGGAGTGATTCGCTTTGCTCGCAGAGTACAAACTCGGCCGTTGTTCCTAGGATCAGAAGATTCCTCGGTAAAATTCAACACTTCTATTTGAACCGGGTACTTGTATGATATTTTACGTATTGATCGATTTTGGAAGAACCAAGCGAGCTATAAGGTCGTGTAAAAAAAAATAAAATGTGCAGAACAATTTCCTACATTTATTTGTTTTAGATAAAACTGTAAAAAAGTTTCATTCTCATACGAAAAACCTCAAAAAAGTGTTACTTCCAGGCAAAAAACGTGCTTTCGGTTGTTGGATTTTTTGGCTAACGAACTAGTCTGAGCGACGTAGACAACCAACGTGTGTACTAAATTTGGACCAAATCGGACAAAATGCTACCGCTAGAGTGCGAACATATATGCATATATAACTAGATGCCCGATCGGCTTTGCACGGGTAGACAAATCAAAGTTAAATGCATATTAAAAAAATATACATCAATAAATATATTACACTATGTATTTCTTATGGGGATTTTTAGTAACTTTGACCTCCCACCCTAAGTTTAAATGTTTTTGAAAATCTTTAGTAGCGAGCATTCTAGGGCCCTAGAGGAAGCTACATACCAAATTTCATTCCAATCCGTTGAGTAGTTTTTGAGAAATCGTGATGAGTCAGTGAGTGGTATTTGGCTTATATATATACATATATATATATATATATATATATTTTTTTTTAATACACCCCTAAATGTTTTCTGGGGTTCATGATCAGTGCTCATTTACTACTCTCGACCTTAGGTCTTACCATAAGGGTCACTGCAATAGCTCATCTTTCTTATGGAAATTCTCTAATAATAATAATAGTCTTTATTAAGTGAGGCGAATTTAGGACCATTGGGTCCTCTCTTCCACTTAACCTGGAATTTTCAAATACAAAAATACATTAAAATTCATATTACAAATAAAAATCAATAAACAAACAAAACTACAAATAATAATTACTTCAAAAATAAAATGTATTCAAGATAAAACATAATAATCGTAGTTATCAAGCTTTAATTTTGTTAAAAGATAAAAGTATCAAAGAACATCAGAATGAATGCTCACAGACCTGTCGTTATTTTTACAGATTTCTTCATTTAAACCGGAGTTTTATATGCAAACATCAATTCACTGTCTTTATCACAAGAAAAGTTTTATTTATTTTCTTTACTAAGCATTAGATAAAGGAATGTAGTGGCTGTTTTTAAGTAAGAGTTATGTCCTTTTTTTTATAGAAAATTAATACAGAGTCTCCAGTTTGGCTCAGTGTTTAGTATGATCACCTTCAGTGAATGATGAACGTCAAAGTTGTTTTTGCTTGCAACAAAACTATGAGTAAAACTATAAAGTACTAGTAAAGTAGAGATTCATAAAGTAAAATATAGAATAGGCTATAGTACACATTCTGTTAGGGCAAATGATTGTTTACTTTAACAGTTTTTTCGTGATTTTCATTGCTACGTAATTTTGTATTAAAATTTATTTCATTTGGAAGAAATAATTGTTTTATGTGATGTCAACAGTTGGACATGGGACTCTAGAAGTGCGCATTGTCATTCTGTAAATTATGATTAATATGGATATTTAATGTTTTTTATTTAAGAAATAAAAAGTTTGCTTTATTGTTTTCATCAAAATATCCACGGTTACTAATCTTACTCAACAAATATGAAGTTCATATGTACAGCTTTGTATGTTCATAGGGGGCTTAGTTTAGGAGAATAAATAATTCGACCACGCAGCTGAACCGCTGTCTTGAGAGGAGCGAATTTCTAAAATTAAATTTATTTGTTTTAGGGTTTCAACCAACTATTTGGGAAATTGGTTTTTGTGTGAACAAAATATATAAGTGGAATCTGTTTGCAGACAGCCTCCAAACTCGGCTTCGTTCCTCTACTGCCAGAAAACTCACTTTGCGAGTTTGCATCTCGACCTTCCGGCCTAGGATTTCGAACTGCTTCGCTTCGATCGCAGGCGGATTTTTGCGTCCCGGTCATCGGGCTCGTAACAGATTGTGCAATACGGTAAAATCAACCTCGTGGAATTGATCCAAGTTCTTTTATGTTATTTTACGTTTTTATCGATTTTTGGGGAACCAAATGAGTTATAGGGTCGAGTAAAAAAGCAAAGTGTGCAGAATAATCCCTTATAATAATTCTTTAAGTTACAAAAAAAGTTACTAAAAAAAACCTCTGAATTGATTGGAATGAAATTTAATATGTAGCTTCCTCTAGGGCCCTAGGTGCTCACTAAGAAAAGGTTTAAAAAAAATCGAAAGTTTAGGGAGGTTTGGGGGGTCAAAGTTATTAAAAATCCCCATAAGAAATGCATAGTGTAATATATTTATTGATTTAATATATTTTTTGTTAATATACATTTAACTTTGATTTGTCTATCCGTGCAAAGCCGGATCGGGCAAGCTAGTAATAATCTATATATATAATGTTTAATGACACTCCAAAACGTGTTCTGTGGATCATGGTCGGTGATCATTGACTACTCCCAACCTTAGGTATCACCATAGGAGTCACTACATCTTTCCTACGTAAATACGCTAATAATGTTTAGGCGGTTAGGAACGGAAGCAAATTCTAGTAAGGTAAATCTGTGTAACCAGTGTGTTAGCTATTGTTATGAGTGATACTGTCAGCGAGTCAGATCTCGATAATATATTACTGATTGTTAATTTGTTGTGTTATTATTCGAGTAGTTTCATATCAAATTAGCAAGACCTTAGGGGTCTTAATGGTTGACAGTGTCCATTAGAAACAATGGCTGCTTGTCTGAAACTAAACAATTTTGAGTGGGAACGATACGGTGAATCCATGTTTATACACTGAATATATTTACTGAAAACGTTTAATGTTTAAGAATGAGCTTGGATTTAAAAAAAATACTTATAGTGGTTTTTAAACTAGACATAAGGGATGTTTCCTTTTGTCCTGCAGAGGTGCAGGGTCTATGATGATCTGTTGAAAGTGTGTGTGGTTAGAGCCTTGAGCCTTGTGTCTGAGTGAGTTTGAAAGCTTAAGTTTTAATTTCTCGAGTGTCGGGATTTTGTGCACATGAGAAAAAGTTACGTTCTATACTTATCACGGGGAGTTGGTTAAGAAAGGGATGGTTTTATTTTGGAAGGAGTCCTACCTTTTCTTCCAAGCAACAGATAGAAGCGAATACCAACCTGGATATGCGTACGTGAGTACTGGGCAGATGTTTGACTTACAAGGACTTACATGGGCAGCATGATTATAAGTTGTAGTGAGCTATTGGGCTTAATGACTGGAAGGAGATTTATCCCTTGACAGTGTTTGCTTGAAGTGACGAGAGAAGTTTAGTTTAGATTCAAGCTAGATTCCAAGATATCTGACATGACAGTTCCACGCTGTGGGGGATTTGTTGAGAGTTGCACATTGGGTGATGTGCTCCGCTTAGTGGAGAAGTGGATAGCTTGAAAACTGTTGTTGGATGACTGACGAACCGTATTCTACTGAAATTATACTTAGCTTTTAAAATACATAAACAATATCATACTGCTTTGTAGACAGACAGAGTGATCCTATAAGGCTCTAATTTTAACTGACTGGAAGCTGTGGTCGCAATGACGATTCATCATTCTTAATACTTTGTACTTGAAATGTACAACGTTAATTTCTCTATCTTCATTAGCACACGATTTATATTCGTAACTTTAAAGCAAAGTTTTAATTAATTATTGCTTGCTACAATAAACCACCCCACCTTTTTGGCTTCCACTTTCAACATTTCAAAATGTTTTAACTCAAAATACCGATTAAATAAATATTGTATAGAAATTTTCTAAAACTTTGGACATTCAAAATAAATTGTGTTTCAATTTAGCTGTTTTTGTACATCCATGCCGAGGTACCACATCAAGAATTTCCCATACAATTTCCTTACCAATTTCTGAGTACCTAGTAACATTCACATAAGATTAATATTAGACTAATTAGAAGAAAAAAACACAAGTTTAGTTCATAGTCAGCTGATTTTATTGAAAAGAAATTCTGCGATTCTTTGCATATTAACTGAACTGCTGTTCCTCCGAATCGCATATATTATTTCTCAAAACTATTTTTTCGTCGGTACGCCATAACTTCCTTAATAAATCATCAAATTACATGAATGAGGCATCATTTTAAAGCTTTCCTTAACCACTACACGG
>JAGFPH010002899.1:44220-84031 GCA_018207615.1 Philaenus spumarius | reverse complement strand
CAGCTGTTAGTTAGATTGTTTACACTGTAAGATTGTATAGGGAAACTCTTATTTATAAACCAATGTAAATAAATAAACTTAATTAACTGAATTAAATCTACGTGTTAAATCAGGTAAATGTAGGCCTACTCCGAACTTGCGAAATATTCGCAAGGGTCAGCTAGTAATTCAATAAAATTGATTAAAGCTTCAAAAAGAAATTAACTAAATATAAAGTTTCTGTTAGGCTAAATGTTTCAATACATTCAATCTGGACATGGGACAGTCAGAGCTACATAGACTCGCATAGTGACGTAATCTTATCATCTTACAATGCTGACTGTGTAAACACATGCTACACTCATAGGCCTTGAAGCACGATTCTAACGCTGTTTAAATTTAACATGGGAAGGAAATAAAAACTTTGAATACAAATTTACTCTTTATAGGAAGCTGATCCGGATATTAGTGTAGTATGTTCCTATATTGTTCTATAAATGAATAGGTATGAATTGCTAAGGTTTTCAGTCTATATAATTTATTTTTTAATTCTAATAAATAGGAAGAATTCTTATATTTCATAAACGTTGAAAACATATAACCTTGAAATAGTCAACGGAAATGAGCAGAGTTGTTCTTTAACTTTCATATCTTGAATAGTTCCACTGGGGCTGATGTTAATATAGTAGCTCTAACCATAAGCCGGTGTTGCTACGTAAAGGTGTTAGTTTTTGGAACAATATTTAAGTGTCTCATAATGGTGATGAGAAGGACATATAGGGTTGTAGAGTAGAAGAGTCTTTAGGAAGGTTATTTTTTGTTAAGGGTTAAGGATAGGATTTTTAAAAATTTAAGGATAGGAGACTATTTTTTAAAAAAATGTATAGAATACAGCTTAGTAATTTTATTTGTTTTGAAATCGGAGACCTGTTTAAAAATATTACTAATATTGTTAGGAAATGTTACAAGTTTGAAACATACAAGAGTTAGTAATTTTTGTTTCAAAATTTAAAAAAATCATTTATAATCATATTTTAGTTTCAAAAACTAAGATTGTCAATTTAAAAGTCGTCTGATATGTAAAATTAACAGAATAGTTGTGTTTTGAGGTTAGGCCTACACTTTAACATTCAGAAGTTCACTATTATTACGATTTACATACTGTTTAGGCCCACTTTTCATTGACTACCGGTACGTCTATCCAAGTTTAGGTAGGAAAACATAACATTGAGAGAAAACTGAAAACTATTTAATCCATTGGTTACAAATCCAGTCAAACACCTTCTTTTATTTCTATTACTAGTAAGCCCCCGTGAAAAATCACAGGCTGATTAATTAGATACACATCAGAAATACAAATTTAAAAAACAATCTATTTACAAACAACATAACTTATCTAGGCTTACCTATACATAACCCCAAACTATAATCTACACTGGGTTTGATTAAGTATTACAGATGATGGTTGAAATCAGCTGTTAAACGAATAGGTAGGCCTATCTCTTCTTTAAATTTGTATAAACAAATATATTGATGATAAAAGGTTGTATTTATTTATAGTTTATAACCTCAAAGCAAATATTATAACGTAAATTATAGCATTCATTAGTTCTATAAATCATATTAAAAAAAATCTACTTCACAAGAAATTATAATGATTGAAGTTGTAAACATAACCCCAAACTATAATCTACACTGGGTTTACAGATGATGGGTGAAATCAGCTGATATATTATATGATATTCACCTGTGTACGTATGTACGTACACTAGCTTTTATAGGAGTTGATTTGTTCATTGAATTTATTACAAAAACCAAATATTCAAAAATTAAAGTTTATTATTCATTGTAATTGAAGAAATTTAGATAAAATATTGCTATAAAGTAACTTGTACATTTTTATTATACCTACTTACTGATTGGTCGATATGGTGCAGTTGAGAACTTGAATTTACAGTTTCGTCTATTAACGTTTACAAGATGGCATTTTATTTATACACACAAAATAAAAATTAACCTAACCAATAATTTTAAAATATAAAATTTAAGACTTTTCAAAATTCTAAAAAAGTAAACAAATAGGGTTTTTCATTTATTTTAGTTTGACATTTGTTTTTTAAAAGACTAGTGGACCGGGCAATGCTTCGCTATTGCTTGATTTACCTAACCTAAAATTATATTCAGTTTTTGATCCAAATCAGTTGTTGATCAAAATCAGCTGTTTTAAGCTTTTCATACGAACAGCTGTTTTTTGTGCCCCTGATAAAATCAAAAGAAATCTTTCTTTTTCTTCCTTAAGATTGACCTTCCATAAGATTAACATGGCAACTTTGAGGGCCACTGGGGCGAAGCCCTTAACATACATTGAGCTTATTTTAAGGGAAGCACAACTTCAGAGTGAGCTCTGTAAAATAACACAAAAAACATCAAAATCGGTTAAAAACTCGAGGAGGAGTTCTACTCACAAAATAACCCCTAGCAAATTAATTATGTATAGATTTGTAGCTTAACATTATTCAGAATATAACAGGCTACAAAAAATATAATAATATAAGTTTATTAATTATTTTACAACCCCGGTATTTATCAGAGTAAAACATGAAATCGTAAACTTAATAATTTGATTTAATACCATTTAACTTCTTATCTATAATCTTACGAATAATCTTACACTTTTATTAAAAAGAAATTGTAACATAGGTTCGGAGGATTATACGAGTGTGGGGGTGCGAACCACAGTCTTTATATAACTGTATTATCTTCTTTTAAAATTATTTTTGATTCTTGTTTGTAGATTTCTCATATATTTAAAAACCTTACATAACTAGTCTCGGATATTTTATAAAGTATTTGGTTGTATGTATGTTCATTGTTGTACTATAGTTGTGCTTTATTTAAGTGTTGAATGCTATACTTGAAAAATGCAATAGAGTTACAAAGTAAAAAACGAATTGCTACAAATGTGGTATGATATTTATATGTATCAGTTATTGTTAATATTTTAAAACTGCCTTATCTTTTTAATTTAAAATAATAGAACAAAACACTTAAAATATGTTATCTCAAAGTTTTATCTACCTATTTGAAAGTGATATTTTCTTACTTTTACATTTTAAATTAGATCACTTTCTCACTATTAAAATTGATTCCGCTTCCTTTTAACATTACTTCATTTCTTTCTACTTCCACAAAATAAATTAAAACTTAAAAAACTGTCAATGTTTTGTCCAATTTCATTCAACCATAGAGTTTAAAAATTCAACAATTTTAAAAATGAATTAAAACATTTTTTACAAAAATTTGAAAGCTCGATTAGCGAAAAAACAATAAGATCGTTTGTGTTTGGATTTATCCCGGGTCTTTTTTAGAAGAGGACCGCTATAAACGTTAAATGCAGGTAAACATATTCTGACTAAAGGCTATAATTAACAACCAGGCTATTTTTTGTTTAATGCTTGCATTTCTGTTTTATAAACTAACTAAATTAATCATACTGTGACTAAAAACTATAAGTTAGAACTTTAAGCTATTTTTTTTAATTCTTGCATTTCTGTTACATAAAATCACGTAATTAAACATACTGTGACTAAAGACTATAAGTTAGAACTTCACGTTATTCTTTCTTAAATCCTTGCATTTCTGTTATATATAAAACCAGCTGGCCCGATCCGGCTTTGCACGGATAGACAAATCAAAGTTAAATGTTATTAACAAACAAACAAAATTACACTATGTATTTCTATGTTGATTTTTAGTAACTTCGAATTTTTTGAAAACCTTTCTTAGCGAGCACCTAGGGCCCTAGACGAAGCTACATACCAAATTTAATTCCAATCCGTTCAGTAGTTTTAGATAAATCGTGATTTAGTAACTTTGACCTCCCCAAACCCCCCTAAAATTTAGAACTTGTTTGAAACCTTTCTTAGTTAGCACCTATGGCCCTAGAGGAAGCTACATACCAAATTTCGTTCCAATCCGTTAAGTAGTTTTTGAGAAATAGTGATTTAGTAACTTTGACCCCCCCAAACCTCCCCTAAAATTTCGAATTTTTTAAACCCTTTCTTACTGAGCACCTATGGCCCTAGAGGAAGCTACATACCAAATTTCGTTCCAATCCGTTAAGTAGTTTTTGAGATTTCGTGATGAGTCAGTGAGTGAGTGGTATTTGGCTTTTATATACTCTATATAAAATGTTTTAAGAGTGGCGGCCTTCTTCTAAAAAAAATCCTTTATCTAGAATTCAGTTTACAGTAAAGACTGTTTTTGTACATATTAAACTTTATTTTTGACTAACTTAATGAGCTAATTTTTCTCTGAGTAGATGACATGATGGTGATGGGAAATTTTCCGAAACTGGATGGTTTTCAAAATGTCTAAAATTAGTTAGCTTTAATTTATGCAATTATCTCGGATAAACGCTGACAATGTATAATGTACTTCTTTGTGTTATTGGTACTAAATAATCAGTATATCTAAAATTTATAGAAAGCGGAAATATATATTTCACAGTCAACAAGTTACACAAATGGGTTTAGTACTTTTTGTGACTGCCCAAAAAGCAACAAAATAATTTAGAACTAACAAAATAGAACACTACTCATTACATAAAAAAATCAAACACAATAAATTTAAATATTTTACCTTCAGAACGGCCACCACTCAATTTGTCAACTTAAAAGTATGGTTTACATCTGCAAACAACAAAAATATAATTAACAAAGTATATTTAACCGTGTGTGAACAAGCAAACATCACTTTCATTACATTAAAAGCTGTATGTGACGACTCTAAAGGATTTATATAAACCTGCACGTGCACAATCTTAATGGAGATTTAATGTGGAAAACGGAACAAAAGATCCTCAGATCTTTGAGGTTTACGTCTTGTGTGGAAGATTAGTAATTGTGTCCGTGTTTATTGTGCATCTGTGACTACCTAAATGTGAATAACGGGGGAAAAGGACTATGGCAACGTTATTTTAAAAATGGATGCGAGCGTGAAATTTAATAAAAGGTTCATAAGTATATGAAGGAAGCAACTTTTATGAAATTTAAAATAATTTTAGTGTTTCATAAGTTAGTAGGAAACGTGCCTCCGTCTTCTTTCTTTAACTTTCTTTTCCCTTATTTCTTTCTTAACTTTTCGCTTTTCTCGTCTTCATGAGACTGGAGCTCTAGTTTAAAACAATCTATTTAAAAATACAATAATTGCAAAACAATTGAATGTTAAACTACATTAATAAACCTACCCATGCAATATAAACATGTTGCTTTAATTTTGAAAAGGACCTTACAATTCGGTAACCCGTATATTTTATCAATTCCTATAAAAGCGAGTGTACGTTTGTACGTGAGTAATAATGTAATAATACAGCTGATTTCACCCATCATCTGTAATACAAGCGGAGATCAAACTTTGGGGTTATGATTACAACTTCAATCAGTAATATAATTTTTAAATTAATTTACCAACCTTCAAATGGTCCTGTTGATTTCCCCTCTGCTACTGCTGGGTCTGACTAGTTTCGACACAACTCTATCATTGTGGAAGACGAATATTTAAAACGATGGACACATTTCACAAATCACTACACAACACATAAAGTACACACACGTAATATGCACCATTAATGGGTAGTTAATTAATTAAAATGGGACATAGTATTCTACACAAGTACTTGCGGGTGGTCTCGAGCGGTAGGATAGGTGATATTAAAGTAGGAGAATAACTAATAGCATATATATTATTTCTCAAGGCCATTTTTTTGTCGGTACGCCATAACTTCCTTAATACATGATTAAGTTACATGAATGAGGCATCATTATAAAGCTTTCCTTAACCGCTACACCGGAAAAATAGACAAACAGCTTAAAATTCATGTTTTAATAACAAAAATTGATTAAAAAATTTTATATTATACTTTGTATGTTCCTAATGAAAGGCGCCATCTATTAACCATCTGTTTGACTAGCATGACAGCTGTTAGTTAGATTGTTTACACTGTAAGATTGTATAGGGAAACTGTTATTTATAAACCAATGTAAATAAATAAACTTAATTAACAGGATTAAATCAACGTGTTAAATCAGGTAAATGTAGGCCTAATCCGAACTTGCGAAATATTCGCACAGGTCAGCTAGTAAATATTATTATTATTAGCTAGAGAGAAAATTATTTGATCGATTTCGAAAAAATTTGCACAAAACACGTCCATTAGGCATGTACAGATGCACGAAAAAAAATTTTGAAAAATTTTGAAAAACAACCCCCTTTTTGGCCAAAAAACCCCCAAAAATCAGTTATTATTATTATTATTAGCTAAACAAGAATTTTTAGAAAGATACGGTATTTTGCATATGATAGGGTATATTAAGGGCTACAAATAAGCCAAATTTTATGAAAATAGTTAGAGTAGTTTTTTTATAAAAAAATAATAACAGATTTTTTGGGTTTTTTTTTGCAAAAAGGGGGTTGTTTTTCAATTTTTTTTAAACCCTTTTTCGTGCATCTATATAGGCCTAATGACATGTTTGGTGCAAATTTGTTCGAAAAATATGGAATAGTTTTCGCTCTAGCTTTGTATACATACAGACATACATTTTGTAAAAAACAACTTTTTTAACTCTGGGGGTCCCAAAACGGATATTTCCCCAAAAATCTCAACATCGATTTTTTTTGCGATCACTATACTTTCTCTATACTATAGTATAGTGAGAAAGTAAAATCAATTTCATAAGAAATTATTATTATTATTGAAGTTGTAAACATAACCTTAAAGTATAATCTACGCTGGGCTTTGTTTAAATATTACAGATGATACATAGCTGTTATATTATATGTTACTCAAGTACGTACGGACGTACACTCGATTTTATAGGAGTTGACTTTCTAGTAAGTAATGTTTGTGAAAACTGTAAATTAACATCCGAAACACCAATCTAAAATATATAGATCAGCTGATTGAAAATGTATGACGTTGGGAGAATATAATCAGCTGTTTACTTTAAAACAATTAATTGTACTTCTGATTTGTAGCTTATAAGTCTTTGTTTATTTGGAAGTGGTTGTGGTTTGGCGTGCGATACACTCAGCGGTACAAGTATTTACTCAATTTCACACTAGCGAGCACAATAAACACAACTCTCATGACACTGCCGCTTATATTTCCTTCCAAGTCAAGGTGGATGATTAACGGTAAAACTTTTGCGTTCCGTCTCTTATCAATAACACAAGTCATTCATTACTTGGCTCCGTCTCACTTGGAACTTTATCTGGTTTATTTAGGAGACAGGGTGAGTTTTAAATTACTAAAATTTCTGACAAAATGCAGGATTAATATCAGTCCGACTAAACGTGAACATTTATTACGAACGTTTAAAATGTTCTGGAATCGTTTTATTTTTCTCGTTCTGTTTCTGACAGATTGTGAGGTGGAATTTCAGATCTCAAATAAAGTTATGGTGATGTTAAAAAGGAGCTTTTCTTAGAAGAATGCCAATCTTCTTTAACATATTCCTGTCCTGAGTGCTTCGGTATTCTTTAGAACCACTTTTGTGAATTGTTCAATTTAGGGTTAAGTTAGTCATTAAATTATTACCATATAAACATACGTACAAATTTACAGTTTCAGAACATATTGAAATATTGCACTTTCACTTTGCATTTTTTTTTTTTTTACAAAACGTCATTTCGGAATGGAATCTGAATTTTTGATGTCCTTTGAGGGGAAATGTTTTACTTAGCACTTTAATTTGATTTGTTACTTGACCTATGTTTTATTATTCTTGGACCTCTCGTGGACGTGCCCTGAGAGCAGAGCCCTGCCCTGAGAGTGGTCCATATTCACCAAACGCTTCATAAAAGCTTCGTTAAAACGTTCACTGCTAAGAACGCGCATATGAGCTTGACACTGAACACTATGAGAAGCTGCCAACGCACAGTGCATTGCACGCCAACCCGCGTATTGGGGGTATTTTACATACACAGTGCATTGCGTGCTTCGCATGCCAACCTCCATATTTTGAGTATTTTAAATACACAGTGCATTGCGTGCTTCGCACGCCAACCCTCGTATTGGGAATATTTTCAATACACAGTGCATTGCGTGCTTCATACACCAACCCCCGTATTGGGAATATTTTCAATACACAATGCATAGCGTGATTCACACACCAACCCCCGTATTGGGAGTATTTTAAATAAACATTGCATTGCGTGCTTCGCACGCCAACCCCGGTACTGGTAATATTTTTAATACACAATGCATTGCGTGCTTCGCACGCCAACCCCCGTATTGGGAGTATTTTCAACACACAATGTGTTGCCAATTTTAGGCCTATGTACTATGAACGAACATGCGCCTGCATTAATATATTAGTGATTATTACGTAGAAAGGTTCAAAAATAAAAAATAAAGTAATTTCCACACATTTAGACTATAAGTATAAAAAATAAATGGTCAGCTCCTAGCATAGGAAATTCGAAATTTGCGTAGCAGTGAAAGTGTTAAGTCCTAGAATCGTTATAAAATTACATTATTCTAAATGTCTACCTTTAACAAATATAAAGCCGTTCTGGTACTTTATAAAGTCCATGTATATCAATGAAAAGAGTTTGGGATATAAGTTGGTGGGAAAATAATAAATTATTCAAATAATTCGATCACGCAGCTGAACTGCTGACGTGAGTTGAGCGAAGTTAGAAAATTAAATTTATATGACTTGTGTTAGCGTCTCAACCAACTATTTTGTAAATTGGTCTATTCACGAAGGCACTGAATATATTAGTAGAATATGTGTGCACCTAAGCCTTCAGCCTCAGCTTACGGTCTGCTTCTTTCCGTTCGCATCGGGGCAAAATCGCGAGTTTCCACCTTAGCTCTCGTATCATGAAATACTTAGCTTGGATAGCAGCTGAAAAAAATCTTCACGAGTTGCATCCCGGCCGTTGGTCACGCATCAAAAGCTGCCCAAACGGTAAAACTTCCCACGTTGATTTGAACCTAGTACGTTTATGGTATTTTACGTTTTGATTAATTTTTGGGAAACCTGACGGGCTTTAAGGTCGTGTAAAAAAACTAGATCTGTATAATAATCTCCTATAATTAATTATTTTTGTTTAAAAAAAACCCCAAAAAGTACGAAATATCATAAACAAAATAACTTCCGGTCAAAAAACGTGTTTGTGGTTGTTGGGTTTTTAGGCTTACAAACTCGTCCTAGCAACTTAAAAAATCAACGTGTGTACGAAATTTGGCCAAATCTGAAGTAAAAAAATGCGGCCGTTAGAATGCGAACACAAATATACATATATATAACATTTTTAATGACACAACGAAACGTGTTCTGGAGACCACTCCCGACTATAAGTCGTACCATAAGAGTCACTGAAATATCTCATCTTTCCTTTGGAAATTCGTTAAAAGACGGTTTAGCGCTGTGGTTTCAAAAAACATTGCATATTTAAAATATGTTTCCTTAGATCAGAGATTTGTCGATGTTCAGTGTTTGCACGACAATCTGCTATAAGCGAGGAAATTTGTCACAAAAATACCCTAAACCCTGGAAATTTAAGCAGTAAGACGGATTGAGATGCGTTTTTTGCATTCTCTTCGTCAGCTCATTTAAACACTTGTGCACATTTGTTTTCCTGCAACGGGTTGAAAATGAATTTGTGCATCGAAAAGACTATTCTTTCATCATCTGCATATTTTCAAGCGATGAAAGAAAATTCATATCTGCCTCAAGAAACAACCGAACTATACGAAATTTTTTCCCAGAGGATTTTTTTATCCGTCCAAATTAGCCGACTGTACATCGAGGTCAGGACTGCAATAGGAACGTTATCACCTTTACTTCCCGTTTAACTTACGGATAAATCAAGAAAAACTGTGTGCCCCGGGGTCTTTTTAGGTCGCTCGTCATGAATTTGACATCGGTCACCCGCCCCGGAGGTCCCGAGGCTCCGAAAGACCTGACTTGTACCATCATCCCCTAGACTCATATATAAATATTAACATTCATTGAAGGAATATTTCAAATTCAGACGGAAAGATTTTAACAAAACTCCAGGGGATGACGGTACAAGTCACGTAGTTTGAGCATCTTACTGCTCAACTTTCCTGGGTTTTGTGCCAAATTACCTCGCCTACTATTTAACTACGTTAGTCTGAGCCATTTTCCACCTTATGGTCATAGGACTCCCATCCCCTTCCAGACCATTTTCCTTTACTTTTATTTGTTAGCCAAGTAACTGTTCTCTATATTTTCCTTAGTCTGTGTTAAGCTGCGTTGTTAATGCCGTTACTGGTGAAACCATGGTCGGCAAGGCTATATAATTTCTTTTATTATTAGTTTATGTTTGTTATATTTGATTATTTAAAATCATTCACATTCAAGCTGGGACACTAAAGTATCAACTCCTATAACAGGGAGTGTACGTCGGTACGTTCATACGTACGTACGTGAGTAACATACAATATAAGAGCTTATTTCACCCATCATCTGTAACACTTAAACAAACCCAGTATTTATTATACTTTGGAGTTATGTTTACAACATCAATCATTATAATTTCTTACGAAGTAGATTTTTTTAAATATGAGTTATAATATCATAATGCGTATGATATAATACGTTATAATATTTGCTTTGAGGTTATAAACTGCATATAACTTTTTATCATCAAAATATTCGTTTATACAAATTTAAAGAAGAGATACTCCTTCGTTTAACTTCGGCAACATTCGTATTAATTTCTTCATTATAATACTGTATTAGTACTTCTAATCATCTGATTATCTATCATCATGAAACAAAAAACAATTAAAATATAATATTTTTATCTTTATTTAGATATATAATCTATTCTAATATTATAAAGAGGTAACGTTTGTTTTTTTGTTTGTATGTAGGGGGTAATCTCTGGCACTACTGAACCGATTGAAAAAATAGTTTTCTAATAAAAAGCTACACTATCCCTGAGTAACATAGGCTATAATTCATTTCGGTAAAAACCTTTTTTTATTTCAATACATTTGTAAATTTAGTCGGAAAAAATCTTAGGTTAGGCCTAGAATGATAAATCAACACATGTATTTACATTTATTACCATAGCAACCCAGTGAATAAAATAACACATAACATAGCTACTTCAATATTTCCATTAACAGCCGATTTCAAAATTTGAAGCAATTATTTTTGTATTTCCACCTTTTAGGTTATAGTTTTAAAGTGTAGACCTGAGCCTTGCTGGTTCTTTTAACCATTATTAACTGCTGTTATAAAATATAAGACATAATTTGGTTTGAACATTTAACATTATTTACCATCTTAGTTTTGAGGTTATTATTAATACTACACCTTTATTATAAACTAGGGGAGACCCCTGCGTGCTTCGCACGCCAACCCCCAATGGGACCTTCTAAAAACATATGTTTTATTCATAATAAATTGTAGAATTAATAATAACCTCAAAACTAAGATGGGAAATAATGTTAAGTGTTCAAATTAAATTATTTCTTATATTTTATAACAGCAGTTATAGTAATGGTTAAAAGAACCAGTAAGGCTCAGGTCTACACTTTAATACCCTAACCTAAAAGCTAGAAATACACAAATAATTGCTTCAAATTTTGAAATCAGCTGTTAATGGAAATATTGGAGCAAATAGCTACCTACATTATCTGTTATTTTATTCAATTGGTTGCTATGGTAATAAATGTAAATACATGTGTTGGTTTATCATTCTAGGACTAACCTAAGAAATTTTCCCACTAAATTTACAAATATTGAAACAAAAAAAAAGTTTTATTGAAATGAATTATAGCCTATGTTACTCAGGGATAGTGTAGCTTTTTATTAGTAAAACTATTTTTTCAATCGGTTCTGTAGTGCCAGAGATTACCCCCTACATACAAACAAACAAACAAACAAACTAACAAACAAACAAACTTTACCTCTTTATAATATTAGTATAGATAAAACATAGCATATGTTTTTAGAAGGTTCCATTGGGGGTTGGCGTGCGGAGCACGCAGGGGTCTCCCCTAGTATTGTATATTTATAAATACAAAATTTTAACAAATAGGTTTACAGTTTTATAACCGTTATAGTTGTACACATTTACCGAGTTAAAAATCCCCGTCAGCATAGTTATTTAGTAATAGATAAAGTCTGTTGTTTTTAAATACTTTTTTGTATGAATGATGTATTTACGTTGTGTAGGCTATCTAATTAATCCGCCTGTGATTTTCCACGGGGGTTTACTAGTCCATATTGTTTATAAGGTGTGACCACCCTTACATACAATCATTAATTTCAGTAATTTCTGATATCGCAGTTTTGACGCATTGAGTAATAAATATTAAACGTAAACAGTTCATATATATATTAATTTGAAAAGCTTTTTTATAATCCGAGTGAGATCTCGAGTTTTACTGGACCGATACACACGCAGTTGGTACCAAATTAAAGGTCTGTATATTTGCCCATTTTGTTTGGATTTTAGCTATTACCCCACTAAATTTTCTAAATAAGGAAATTAAAATCTCTTATGGAAATTTAACATGGGTAAAATTTGTAAACCTATTCCGAGTGATATCTGGAGTTCTATTGAACCGATTGACATGCGGTTTGTGATAAATAAAAGGTAATTAACTCTATATTTGCCCGTTTGCCTTAAAATTGTACTATTCCTTCATTTAATATTTTTAAACTGGAATTTAAAATATTTTCTATTCATTAACATTGTTTATACTGATCAACTGATCAGCTGATTTTAACAGCACATGTTTTATTATAATCTTGAGTTCTATTGAACAGATATAATAGCACAGATCAGCTGATTATATTATCACGTTTTATTATCATAACATGGTTTGTTTATGTTGTAATGTACTTTATTGAAGTAGGTTATGTTTAATTTTGCTGTAACAGATATAACATAATATAATATTTACTTATATAATATAATATACAAAAATCAAGCAATAGGGAAACATTGCCGGGTCCACTAGTAATGATTAAATGCATAATGATTTACTGATAAAAATGAGATAACCATCTCTAGACAATATTTGGTACTTCTTGAAACTAAAGACCAGAGTTGTGAAACATACTTACATTTCGATTGTTTGCGTCTGACGGATAGAATGGGGTAACTACCCGTATACAATAAATATAAAGTCCACTAACTTCCCTTGGAGCAAGAGAACTTTAATTTTACATATTTGTCTCTTAAGTGATAAATATAAAAAGTAAACCACTCTATTTCTATAAAATTTGTTTAACATTTACAAATAGAGTAGCCACCCACAGACAATAAATATTAGTTCTTATAATTTCCCATTAAGCGATAGAGCTGACATTCGTCTCTTAGTTGATAAATTTCTGCATTTTATTAATTCCAGTTTTATGGTATTCCGAGCAAAAACACATGTTTCATTTACGTCTTTTATAGACTACTAGCTGGCCCAACCCGGCTTTGCTCGGATAGACAAATCAACCTGATATTAATAATTAGCCCATGTGTTTTAGTTCATTGTAAAAAAAAAAATGTTCATTGTAGGCCTAACCTAAAATTATATTCAGTTTTTGATCCAAATCAGTTGTTGATCAAAATCAGCTGTTTTAAGATTTTCATACGAACAGCTGTTTTTTGTGCCCATGATAAAATCAAAAGAAATCTTTCTTCTTCTTCCTTAAGATTGACCATCCATAAGATTAACATTGAAACTTTGAGGGCCACTGGGGCGTAGCCCGAGGGGATTTTAAGGAAGTGAATAGGCCTATAACTTGCATGGGTTAAAGATCTACCTTTGTGTAAAGTTTCAGCCCAGTCGGTTCAGTAGTTTTTGTGTTTACCCGGAACATCAGACACACACACACACACACACACACACACACAGAAACCACCTCTCTTTTATAATATTATAGATAACATGATTAAATACCAATCTAATACAGTTGTATTTATCCAAGCAATTTCAATTTAACATTTCTATTTACCGAATCGAATAATTTGTCACTAAATGTGTTTTACCGGGTGAAATTCTCCATTGTAAGAAATGTAATTCACTTCAGCATACAAGTATTTGTAAAGGCGCTGTTTAAACTAATTCAGTAATATCGCGTCGTAAAAGTCCAATATTTGGTTAGCAGGTAGTAAATCGACTTGTACCGCGCTTGCGCAGTACCGATACAAAGTGTCGACGTACAAGTACAGCGTCGCGGCGCTTTTAACTTCAGTATAGAAGCCAGACTTGGAAGTACAAGTATCGTACTTCGACGAAGTGCTGAGTTATGTGCGACGTCAAAGTTTTTAGTTTCAGTGTCGGAAGTGTTTCAAATTAATGTGATCATTTGCCCGCAGGTATGTTGTGTTTATACTGTTTATAAAACGCATTACTTACAATAAAAACATATTGTTTATAGATCGCGGAATAATCATTTCATGATGTCTGTCCGTCCGAATGTAGCAGTTAATTTTATTTCTTTATATGTAAGAGTAAATACTAACAATAAAATATAAGTAAAATAATAAACTACTATATAAAAAATGCAATTATTCTTTAATTTAGAAACTATTTTAGAGGTGACAATATTTTGCAAACTCTTGACAACAACACTTTGAGTTTATAGACAACTATTACAGTGATAAGAATAGTAACAATAAACAAACGATTTTAATGAGTGGTAAATTTAAAAAATATATATATCATTGGAATATTCAAAATGATATAAAAGAAGAACACAGAAAATTCTAAACAGTAAAAGGAAACCAACAAACGAAAATTAAATATGAAATTAATGGAGGTTAAAATAGTACAAGGAATGGCAATTAAGTATGGAACACGATTATAAATTTAAAAAAGACCGATAGAAGTACAAATGTTTAAATAAATTCACCATGCAGCTAAACCGCTGACGTAGATGAGCGAATTTAATTTAGAAAATTAAGTTTATATGTTTTTTCAACCAAATATTTGTGAAATAGACTCACGAAGGCGCCGAATACTTGCCTTCGTTTTCGAAATATATTAGTAAATGTTTTTGAATCTCATCCACCAGACCCGGCTCTCGCTTTGATTCGTTCCCTCGAAGCGAGAATTTGCAGCTCGATTTTCGGCCTCGGATTATGGACTGCTTCGCTTTGCTCGCCGCAGACAAACTTGCCGTTGGTCTACGTGGATTTTTACAGGGTACGTGTATAGTATTTTACGTTCTGATCGATTTTGGTGGAACCAGATGCTCTATAAGGTCGTGTAAAAATACAAAATGTGCAGAATAATATCCTTGATTAATTGTTTTATATAAAGCTTCAAACAAATTTCAATCTAAAACGTAAAATAAAATAAAAACTACTTCCGGTTTTTGGTTTTATAGATAACGAACTCGTCCGAGACACTTGTAAAATCAACGTGTGAACCAAATTTTACATAATCGGACGTAAAATGCGGCCGTTAAAATGCGAACAGAAATAAACATTTATATATAAAATGTTTAATGACACACAAAACCGTGTTCTGGGGACAATGATCGGTGCTTATTGAGAACTCCCGACCTTAGGTCCACCATAAGGCTCTTTTTTCCTACGGAAATTCGGTAACATTATGTAAAGGTAAGGTTTTAGCCAGGAAAGATTAAAAAGAAATGTTTGATGAAGGCTTATGGTTGTATCTTGCATCATTTTGAAGTCCGAGTTTTACGGAAAATAATGCCGCCATAGCGGAGTTGAAAAGTTGAACCAGTCGGAAGCAATTCTGTATCAAGTTGAAGACAATACACCCAGCCGGACAACAGTTAGTGGTACCGCTACATATATTTTGACCGTTATTAACTGTAAACTGCTTGTTTTATTTTTAGATAATTTCTATTTATATATACTGATTTACTTAACCGATTTCAATAATACTGTAAGTGTAATTGGAAAGTGCCCCTTGAATTCTGTATAAATATGGAGATGAAACACTGTTATATTAGTTATAGTTTGACTATTGTAGCTCGTGCATCACTGAAGATGTTTGTCGTTGAAACGCGTTTGAGTTAATAAACGTATTAGTTGTGAGATTTTGTGATCTAAGTTTGTTCTATCAAGTATATCTTCTCACAAGTCAAGGTCAATATTTATTTTCAAGGGCATTTAGCGCTGGTAACATTAGTCCTCAAATTTACCCCAAAACTCTTTAAATTATCGAGCAATGTACTTAAAAATAAACTAATATATGTTTGAAATTGAATTACCAATAAATTTAAGTTATAAATAAAACTAATTGATGTTATATAATATGTTTGTTACATATACATATGTACAATTACTTTTTGAACTGGTAAGTCAAATTACGTGAAACCGTGCTGAAACACTTACTGCCCATGCATTATAATATATTGATCTATATACAGGCTGGTTATAAAGTCACTTCCCGCCCTTTATATTTTGTGTTTGTTAAAACAAACAAATATTCTTTGGGGAACGATACTAACTTAACCCAAAGTATCTTTTGAAGCAATCGGAAATTTTAAGTGTTCCCTAAAAATGGGGGATTTTGGGGGCAACTCAAAATTTTTAAATGGAAAGTATGGTCATGTGATACCTCATTTTAAAGGTATATTTAAGACTAGGAAAATGACATGAAGAAAATAAAAATCGGACCACCCAAAATAAAATGGGGGCCCTAAACGTGTTGAAATAAATCGACATAAAGTTGTTAATATCTCGAAAAGAAAGAGTTTTTAGAAAAAATGTCCAATGACAAAAAATGTTTATTTCAAAGTGCTTGACATAAAAAATTGCTTCCAAATCGATTTCGTAATTTTTTTTACAACATTTTATTTTTTTATCGTAAAAAATAAAATTTACGGAATTGATTTTAAGCAATTTTTTAGGTCAATCACTTTGAAATAAGCATTTTACGTCTCTTGAAACTTTTTCTAGAATCTCTGCCTTTTCGAGATATTAGCAACTTTATGTCGATTTATTTCAACACATTTAGGGCCGCCATTTTGTTTTGGGTGGCCCGATTTTTATTTTCATTATGTAATTTTCCTATTCTTAAATAGACCTTTAAAATGAGGTATCACATGACCATACTTCCCATTTAAAAATTTTGAGTTGCCCCCAAATCCCCCATTTTTAGGGGACACTTAAAATTTCCGATTGCTTCAAAAGATACTTTGGGTTAAGTTAGCATCATTACCAAAAGGATATTTGTTTGTTTTAACAAACACAAAAGTTAAAGGGAGGGGAAGTGACTTTATAACCACCCAGTACATGCAAGAGGCTTCGTCCTGACTGAATTCTTGAATCACATATGACTGTCTGAATCAGCTTTCTATGCCTGACTGACATAGAATCAATGGATGGATGAATTGGAGCAAAAACTTTTTAAGATACAAATACGATAATTTAAAGTGGTATATTCTTATGGGGTCATAAATGCAAAAGGGGTCGCTAAGAAAGGATTTAGCAAATGAGTATTTTAAAGCTTTAAAATAGTGAAAATGTATTCGGATCAAAAGCTTAGCAACACATGTTTGTTTTAATTCATTACCATATGAACCGAATTTAGAATTTGTTATTCTGCACAACCAACATCATTTTTAAGTTAGGTTAACAAACTAAAAGCGAACTCAAACAAAAATCAACGAAAAGTGCTTACTGTATATTAATATATTTTTTAAACATCTGTTGTTATGTATTAAAAATGAAACAGCTGATTTGGATGAAAAACTAAACAAAAGTTTAGATCAGGCCTAAAAATGAGCCAAAACACGTTTATTTGCAACCAATTTTATATACAGTATTTACAATCAGGAAATTATTCGTCACAACTGACAGTCCTTTTTAGTGAATTTCAATAGAAAAAATGAGCTATTGCAGTGGCCTTATGGTAAGACCCAAGGTCGGGAGTAGCAAATGAGCACCGATCATGGTCCCCAGAACACGTTTTGGGGTTTCATTAAAAATCATATATATATATATATATATGTATGTTTTTATGTATGTATGTGTGCGCACTCTAACGGACGCATTTTACGTCCGATTTGGTCCAAATTTGGTACACACGTTGTTTTTCTAAGTCACTTGGACGAGTTCGTTAGCAAACAAAATTTACCGGAAGTAGACACAAATTTTGACAGGAAGTCAAAATTGTTTGAGATTTTTCGTACTAGAAATAAACTTTTTTGAAGTTTTCTTTAAAAAAAATAGACATATGAAATAATTCTACACATTTTCTTTTTTACGCGACTTTATAGCCCATCTGGTTCCCCCAAAAACAATCAAAACGTAAAATACTTAAAAATACCAGAATTAAATCCACGGCTTTTCCCTTGGTGCCTGATGGCAATATATTTGGTACATGCTGGGAGCAGCTACTTGAGTCGATCAATTTCCCAAATAGTTGTTTGAAAGCAAAAAACATATATAAATTTGATTTTGGAAATTCGCTCAACTCACGTCAGCGGTTCAGCTGCGTGGTCGAATTATTTAGATTGGGTAAAAGCAAACAAAAAGGTATACACTATAAGTCAAACATCTGGCGTTTTAATTTAGTTAGTAATTGAATTTTTTTTGTAATGTCGATTATTTAAAAATATTAATGGTGAAATAACAATGCAATTTGTATTTTTGGGCTTAATTCGATCTCTGTCTTACATTATAGCAATATTTCCGTTAAATATCAGAGTATACATAAATCTGTTTGCATTGACTTCGCCCCTAGTTACAAATTATTTAGAAGAAAGTTTCGTCCTATAGCTACTTTAAAAGTTATCAATTGCCCACTTAAAATAATTATCCATTAAAATTACATAGATCAGCTGATTGAGGATGTTAAATGCTGGTAAATAATAAGCTGCTTACTATTACATTTCCATTAACATCTGATTTCTTTCCTTGAAACAGTTTTGTGAAATTTTTGCAGGTTATGTAGTTTTAAGGAATTCTGATACTGTTTAACATTGTTTACCATGAGAGCTAAAGTTCTGATTTGTCTATTACTTGTATACACGCAAGTAATAAAATATGAGTGAGGTGGTAACGGGTTTGGCATGCGATGTATTTTGTTTATTTTGCAAAATAATGTGAATTTAAAGTTATAAAATTCTTGTAATTATTATAGTAACGTCCTTTCTACCCTGGATTGTGAATTAACTTTCTGTGATTTCAAAATACACTTTACTGGGAAAATAAAAATAAAATGTTTAACAAAACGAAATCAGTCTAATAATCTAAAACAGAAAAGAGAAATACTAGGAACAACTCGATTACAATATTATATCAAATAACCCTGTACCGGTATGAATCGCCTCAAGGTAAGGTTCGCCTTCGGTCTTTGAAGTCTTTGGTCCCGTATAACCTTTGCAATATTCTATTAAGGCTGTTTGCCCTCGAGTACATGGTAAAGTTATTATGATGTCAGCCATCGTATCATCGCAATGGGGATGGCTTCTCTTTAATTCAGTTTAGGTTTGTATTTCACGAACATCCTCATACATACAATGACAATACGAGTATTGAAGTACAGAAACGGGTTTATACTAGACTAGCTGAATACCCGTGCTTCGCTACGGGGAATTGTTTTGCATCACTATGTTACATAATTGTAATATTTCTCCCTCATTTTCTTTCATCTTTTATTTAACGAAAGTGAATTATTACATGTATTTTTAATTATTTGGTGTGTTTTGTTCATTGGCTGCCCGTCAATAGTCTCCGTCAAGGTAATTTAAATCAATTAAAAATAAATAATTCAGAGTAAAGAGCGTCTTCTTTTTCAACCGCTTAATCTACAGACTGGTAAATCACAGTCTTAGCTGGATGTTGTAGATCGAACAGATACGACTTTAATATGCGCATGCATAGATCGGGAAAGATTTGTTATGGTTTTAGGGGTTGTTTCAACCCTTAATGCGAAATATTTTAAAGTCCTTTCTTAGTGCGTCTCTAGTACCTATGAGCAATATGTGTACCAAATTCCACGATCCTAGACCATATGGTTTTTGAGATATAAAAGAAACAATATTTATGGTTTTAGGGGTTGTTTCAACACTTAAACGCGAAATATTTCAAAATTCTTTCTTAGTGCGCCTCTAGGGCCTATGAGCAATATGTGTACCAATTTTCACATTCCTAGGAGGTATGGTTTTCGAGATACTGTGATGAGTGAGTCAGTCAGTGGTATTCCAGCTTTATATATAGATATTTGAGGCAGAAAGAAATGTGTTAATTCAGAAAGCAGCATTTGACTTCTGAGTAGTCGCTTTAAAAAGTGTGTTTTTCAAACTTGGTACTATAAAATTAATATTTAATTGTTGTATATTATTCGTGACATTCTATAGATTAATTTTGTATATTTATACTTTATTATGAAAGTAAAAATTACAAAAGTTATGAAGGAAACTATGGATCGATGTAAGTCTCACTAAAGTAAGAGGAAATACTTTTCAACTCGTTTTTTGACGTCCCTTACACCACATCATTGTACCAAAGTGTTTTTTTTTTGCGATTGGCTATGGTTTCTAACAATCGATTAATTGTTGCAGCTGCTTGTTATATCGAAAATCTAAATTTTCTTCAAAATTATATAAATACTGAAGAGAAGTGAACAGTGTTTCGATTTTACACTGAATTTATCATTTAAAACGCTATTATTGTCAATTTGCACAATTATTTAAACATTTTCCAAATAAATACAAAAATTTTTAGACATTTTTATAATTTAATAAATTCTTTCTTACTATATTTGTTATATTTTACATTTTGTAATAAAACATTTGTTATTTGTTTTAAAGAAAAAATTTGAGAAATTTCCATTTTCCAAGTAAATTTTTTCCATTTGTTGCAAAATATTGTTTTTTTATATATAATAAAAAATCAACCACACAAACATTGTCTCTGTACTTTTCTAAACAAACATTATATAATAGTAGGTACTTTTCTCAAATGAAATACGTTGTATAGGTGTTTATAATGATAACAGGGAATGTGACTACTGTTTCTAGGGGTAAAGAGGAATCAGCGTGGACAATGAATAATCCGCATTCGTAATTTAATAAAACCAAACTTAAAAAAAAATCTAAAAAAGTAATTGTTGGGACATGTAAAGTTTGCAATTTAAATGGTGAGGATTCATTGCGTCGTCCGGTTAAGTAATTAGTAGTAAAAATACTGTTTAACTCTGGAAATAAACTGTTAGTGAATTATTGAAATTGACAGGATGACGATGTCTGACTATAATAAAGGACTGTTAGCTTAAAATGTATACCCACACTTATAGAAATTACTGACGCAGTTAGCAACTTAATGTAAAATAATACTAACTTTGCTGCAACCGTGTGTTACAACGACACAAATTATACAGTGTATTTAACATGTCATTTTTTCTACTTGTTTCATTTGCACCATAAAACTAACTATTGATTAGATTTGTAAAACATTATGGGTTAAGTTTTATTAAAACCGGCAGTTTTCTTTTATCATGAGCCGTAATATATTACTATCAGGTAGCAAGGAATCAGCTATAAACATCGATTAGTCGGGTTAAGTTAGGTATTAACATACTTTGACGAAGCACTTCTACCTTATAATTATTCTGTGGGCTTGCTTACACGCACATGAATAATTTAACATAACTTGAAATCGTTTTACAATTGTCGAAATAGAAACGAGAAAATTGAAATAAAAGAGTTACTAAAACCTTAATGTTATTTTGGCAAAAATAACATAAATTTTTAGTTGTGCATGTAAATAACTTAGAATTTAATATAAATTGTTTTGTTTTTTAAACATGTCCTCAGAGTCATAAAATATTGAATGGATGGTGGTTATAGTTTTAGGTATTTTATTTGTTACATATACTGCATGTAAAAATACGATGTATAGATCATTCCTGAATAAGTATAAAATGTGTTCAATATATATTTAGTTTTAATTTGTTTCCAACATTTGGCTGGAGTTGCCTCTTAAGATGACTGGTTTATTCGAATATTATATACTAAGAATGTTTAAACCAAAGTTATTAAACCTAACTAAAAGATGTCGCTAGATAAAGTAAACGTTAGCACTGATCAATTAAAACTAAGAGTATTCTTAAATCTAATAACTTTATAAATGTTAATGAATTTATGCATTCGAATGCAACCTCACGAATGAATTTGTTGTTAACTAGACGCTTTTATTAATTTACAGCTAAATGCAATATTTAACTCTGCTTGGACGAAACAAGGATTTAGGACGAGTGTTGCATTTATTTACAGTTCCAATGTAAAAACTTAAACAAATAAATTGTACAAAGTACATATAGTTTTACATAGGACAGCTTAAGAAACAACGAACGCTGTTTATGCAGCTTGAGTTGAGGCAAACAGATCAGGACTTTGATAAAGTTCTCAAATATAAAACAATCAGAAACCTGGCGTAATATCAGAAGGATTTTCAAACAGTCCGTTTTTATTGACTGTGACTTGTGAGTGGTTTACTTTTAAAGGACATTTATATACAATGTCACAAAAAACCTTAGCTATACAGGATCTGAATATATACGTTAAAATAAATGAAAAAGTAAATGTGTGCAGTCATGGGTTCCCCGTCATCGACGAAGTTCACATGCCTCTTCTTCATTTACCAGCATTAACGGCAACATACTCATATAATTTTAATATTTCAATTGCCGTTTATTATTAGTTTGTTTTTTGTACAAATATTTACTAATATTATAACAAAGGTGTAGAATTAATTATAACATCAAAGCTAAGATGGTAAACACAGAGTTAAACGTCCAGTAATTCTAAATACATTCAATAAATATAAAATGTTGGTTCATCGGTCTAGGCCTAACCTAAAATATTATTGTGTGCATGTTTAATTAATTTTTTTACCTGTCTTAACGGAAACATAAATACAATAACTTCAGGTAAGGCCTAGACTTAAAATTACTCTCTAGGTCTAACCTAAAAAATTATTGTATGTCAGCTAAAATAAATTAAATATGCACACAATAGTTTTAGGTTAGGCCTAGACTGATGAACAAAAATTGTATGTTTATTGAATGTTTTCAGAACTTAAAGATAATATCTTAAAGATAATAAATTGATTAACCAAAACACATGTTTCTTAAATGTATTTGTATTCATTGCCATAGCAACCTATTTGATAACACTTTTTCGTTACTCGTATTTTATATTTGTCATTGCCATAGAAACCAATTAATAACACTTTTTTCTTTACGCATTACATTTTCTAATTGCTAATTCCTACCACAACCCTCTTTAAGGAACTTCGATCCCAAAATGAGCCCTAACTTTTTCGAATTCAGCTTAGTTTAGTCGAAATCCGCCATTTTGCTTTTTTTAAATCTAAGTAACTCCAGAAATAGATTAGATGTTGAGTTCAAATTTAGTATAAGCATTTTGTAAGTTATGATTTACAAACGTATAAAACACAAATAAGTTATTTTATAATTTTCAAAATTGCTTCCATTACAAATTTTAATTTTGACTATCTATAAAATCGTTAACTTTACACAAAATGTACAAGAGACAAAATACCTTTCTTTTTTAACGACAGACAAATGGTTTGTTTGTCGTTTCTGTACGTCAAACGAATTAGAAAAACACAATTTCTAGGTAACATTTCTTTATTAAAATTAAGTCAGATGAATGTTGATTTATTTAATGTACGCTGATATTCGTCACTGTAGTATCCGTTTATTATTATTATTGAAGGATATTATCAGTCGCCATTTTGAAATGGTTAAGAGACACATTTGAATGTGTAATACATTTCAAAGCAATGACTGTTATCTTATTTATTAATACTATTAGAATTCAAAAATTGTTGGTTTTAGTCTTATTTCATATGTTGTAAAGAATTACCAGGAAAATATATTTTCAGTTTTTTGTCGTCAACTCGGTTATCCTTTGACCTACAGAAACGAAACAACTATTTGTCTGTCGTTAATGAACGAAACATATTTGATCTCTTGTAAATGTTTTGTAAAGTTAACAGTTTTCAAGATATTCTACTTTAAAAATTTGTAACGACCGCCATTTTGAAAATTAATTATAGAAATAAATTCTTTGTGTTTGGTACTCTTGTAAATTGTAACATACAACATGCTGATGCCGAACTCAATATTGTATTTATTTCTGGTGTTACATTAAGTTTTTTGTAAAAAAACAAAATTACGGATTGAGACTAAATTAATCCGATTTCTATTACTGAATGTATACAATCCGATCCTGTAAAGTTGTGTGACACCCTGTATATTGATGACTTTAATTATTTCCTACCTTAAATCATATCGGCTTGGTTTACATGTGCAGGTAGAATTTCAAGTTTATCTAATGAGCAAAAAAACTTAAATGGGACAAGAATTTCCTATTGAAATGAAGGGATTTAATGTACGATTTGGATTATAAATTGTATACACCTATATTACAAATAGGTTACTGCCCTAATTAAAAAAATATGTGTTTATGATATAAAATAATAATTTTTATAATTTTATTTTTGACAGCGCGGCGGTCATATGTCCCTATTCCTGTTTTTAACTAAACAATGCTTTAGAATTAAGTTAAATTTAAGGACAATACCACTTAAACCAATAACTAAGAAACGAAATAAGATTTTTTATTCATATCAATAATAGTTTTCAACAAAAATACTTACGATGGTAAACAAAATATTTTTGAAAACTTGTCTTCCAAGTTTTGCTTAGCGGTGTTCGCAACTCACGTTAATTTATTTAATAGCCACTGGAAGGTAGAGCGCTGTTAAATAGTCAGTTGGTAGTAGTAGGTACACAAGTAGTGTTTGTTCTTCGCCTCATTGATTTTTTCGATTTTTTTAAGTAAAAAGATTAGAGTAAGATTTTTGAAGAATATGTTTTTACAGCGTAGCAACGGTCTCATAGTCCAACTTCGATAGGATAATTTGTAGGAAAATAATAATAAACACTTATATGCGGTGAATAGCCATGTTCGTCGAGGCCAATATGGCGGATCAGTCGTCTTCCCTGCTTGCTCAAAAAATTATTCAGTTTTATTTCCTAGCGGCGGTCACATTTCATGTATTTTAGTCTGTTATATGATATATTATTTACTTAAATATTACTAAATCATTTATTTATTAATGTTTGCCTTTTATACTAAACTAATTATTTTGGTAATTACATAAATAATTGTACTAACCAATAAAAAACTAAGTATTCACGAATACTTTGGTAGAGGCGGTCACGATTTCAAAAGCTATGTTCAATTGTTTTCATAGGACTTTCCTGTAGGTCTATATGAAGTTTCTTCAAATATATTTTAAGAACATTTCTTATCTTTGCTTTCATTTTCAAAACATTCTAGCTCAAAGTTTTAACGGTTCCAACAATCGTCACTTATAGAGTCATTTAAAAAAAAAATTAAAAAATATATTACCTACACCTTAATGATGTGATCGTGAATAGCTATGAGACGTTGTTGTATATCATCTACTTAATATGTTTAACTTTATAAATATATTTAAAAAAAAATATATTACTAAAATAAAATTTGTTCCAATTATCCCGTTTTACGTTTTTTAGCCCTAAATAAACTTAAGGTTAAACAAATTATTTATTGGCCACTTGCATTAAGAATTGCAGTTATATAAAAACGCTTTAGACAAAAGATTTTTGAAGTATTTAAAATAACTACAATTTTAAACCGACAGGATATATTATGACTACTAAGCGAGTAATGAATGTTTTGTTCTGTAACGTCATGTTGGCCATTCCTTGTAGTAAAGGCGCGTTCTCACGGATCACGTTTAATTGACCGATTATAGTTGATCAACAAAAGTTGAATGAAATCTGTAGTAGAGAACCTTTATTTTAAAATAGTTGAACAACTTTTTAGTGGATCAAGAAAAGTTTTACCCGGTCAAACTTTTTCGTTCAAGTGATGTAGCATCCCCCAATTGATTTCAAGTTGAAACATGTCTTGACACGTGTGAACGTCAGTTGATTCAGTTAAACATCAGTTCATTAGGCCGGCCGCACACAGGAAGGCGCAAAGGCGCAATGAAACATTCTGCTCCTTCGTTTTTGTCGGACTACAACTTTTATAAGAGATTAAATGGGACTACCGCACACAGAGGGAGTAAGTGCATCACAACGCCTCACAACACCCCGCGGGACTCGAAGAATGCTTCCGTCAGCTCGGAATTTATGTTGCAAGTCTGGCGGACAAGTGCAATTTTTAACCGCGCATGCGCAGACCGAGTATTCCACTCTGCTCTGTTCTTACATTAAAGTAATTAAACAGCCTTTCCTCAACAGATACGCTTTTCCTCGAATTGGTGTTCTGCTTGGTTATTATGTCTTGAATCAGTCCCAACTATACTGTAACACTCATGCGACAGCAGCTATAAAACTTTGCAGGATCACGTTTCTGTTTATTGATGTACGATAAAAGGTCTCTTTTCTTTCTACAGTTTCTACCCTGTCTTGAGTTTGCCCATGTTATCAATTAAACTGTAAATGGACAATAAGTCAAGATGGCAGTTACAAACACCGATTGACCAGTCTGTTGAAATATTTCTACCTTGTAATTAATTATACAACTGTCTTGCATACACGCTCATAAATAAATTATCATACCATTTAAAAAGATTTACATTTGTCAAGTAGGCAAAGTGGGAGGGAATACGGACCCAGTATCGCAATACATTAGGTAGATACTGCGCTATACCTCTACAGTATCTGTGTTGAGGTGCCTGTTTAGTCGTTATAGGTAAACACAACCGTATTGGTGAGGCTGGTTGTTGTCAATCAAAATGCATGTTTTGGAATGAAATTTTCTTAATAGAATTGCGTTTTCCTAAACAATCTAAAAAGCAGGGATTAAAATGGTTATCTTTCCGAGTGATCGACGATAGTTGCTCTGGTGAGGTTTTAATAAATACGTAGTGGTTTCAGGCTGTTATACATTAGAATCTAGCTACTAGAATCTAGCAGGGAATTTTGTTCCCTGTACCTATTTACAGGCGTTATCAAGTCAAACAAAATCTCAACTCTACAAACTACTCATCAGAAACGATTTCTTGTACGAAGTCTGAAGAAACTGAAATGGTCTTTGCAAGAGAAACACTTCGAATATGTGGTTCATTTAAAGTAAGCAACCTTTCGAGATGGTGTAAAAACTGTAAACAACATATCCCATTTACAAAAGCAGCATCAGTTAAATGATGAAGCTTACAGTTAAGATAGGCCTGAGCACGATGGAGGAAGAGGAGGTTCCTAAGAAGGTGAGAATTCGTCGTACAAAATGAAAGAATCTCTTGAACGTTAGACACTGGAAAGCAGATCAGGTACATTGAAGAAGCTAAGACGCAGGGGTGCCCACAGCAGGGTTTGATGGCGCAAGTTGCACCATTATAATGTTGGGGGGGGGGAATTATTTTTCGGGGTTTTTTCACAGTTTATGGGGAATTTTCATATGTTCCTGATTATAATCAATATAAAATATGAAGATTTAACGAACCCCCCCTAAAATTTAGGATATTATCTGTTGTTTCTATTTTTAATCTCCCATTAATCGTAGTGATAGTGCCGTATTATTGGCAGCAAGGCATTTCGACTACTACTGCTCTAGTGCAATGTAAAGACGAGCTGATAGTGGGTGCAGAGTGTGATGTGAACAAAGTATAAACATATTATTATTATATAGACCTTTACATCATAGCTGAGATCCTGCCAAGGTCATTCTGCAAACAAATAACTTTTTTGTGAAAATATAGGTACTATTCAAAAGTCTTCTTAAATCAAACAGTTATATATTACTATAATAATATTTAGTCTAGTATTCTATTTTTCCTTTGCCTCACGTTGTGAAGTAAATTTATAATAATAGTAATCTTTTTTTTAAATGCCCGGTATTAAGTGCTTATTTAAAACGCTTTTAATTTTACAATATGAAAACAATATTAATTTACAGAACCAATATTTAAATTAAAATATACCTAATATATTATAGGCCTATAATTTATTTTCTTTTTTTCCAAACACAAATTATTTTATTTAAATCTTTCTCTTTCTGGGGTCATAGTTTGCGATTAATAAATACGCCAATTTAACCCTAGAATCACCATTGTTAATTAAAAAGATTTTTTGCCTTTTCAATCGTTTTTTTTCAAAAATTCGTCATATATAATAGTTAAATCCCACTCCAAAAGTGTTCCATATTTTTTTTTATAGAAAAAGTGCCAAGAATTTATATATGCAACTGAAAAATTTATTGATGTAAAATTGTAAAAGTTATTAGTTCAGGAAGCAAAAGATGTTTAGTAAGGGAAACTGTAGACCTATAAAAAAAATAAATATTTTTTGTATTTTTGCCAAAATATACAGAAGTTTTGTAAATTAGTTCTAAATAGAAATGTATTAAAAATATATCAATTTCAAACAAATTTGTTAGAAAACGCCTCTTTTATGTTCTTACTACAAGACCGCTATCAAAATCAGGCCTATTTTGACAAATAAAATAGGAATATAATATGCTTTATCAAAAAATGAAATTTTATTACAAAAATTGTCGAGAATAAATCATAGAATTGAACTGTATACTTGAACATTTTAAAATAACCTATTTTATAAATGTATTTCACTTTGTTTCATTAAATTACAACAAATATCGTAACACAAAACACTCACTGATGCCTAGTATACAATCCCAGACGCTGTCTACCATGCTAAACTATAATGGCCAACGACTGTTTAGACAACTACAATTTTAAAACGATGATTACATATGTGCATATACGTTTTACAAAACAATTAAAATTTGAAACATTTCCTTTCCAATGGTTTTTGTTATATTGAGATTGGACGATTTTAAGTGGGTGAAATATTTGGGCGGGAACCTTCATGCATGTTTTGGGGGGATTGCGCCATGGGCTTCGTGGGGGATGAGCACTCCTGCTAATACGTACCACGAATTAAACTGTCGGTGAAGTAAAGCAAGTGTTCAACTCCCTGTAGTTCAATATCCATCTAAGCTAAAATTTAAGAGGTTACATGCAAGCAAAATTTCTTTCCTCATTCAATGTTCATTCAAAACCTAATAACAACATGGTGTAGTTATGGTAAAGTGGTGAGAAGGTGGAATTGTAGCAAACGGTATTACTATTACTGTAAGTCATAGTGGCTTGACTTCTGAGCTTTAAAAATTGGAATAACCCCACTTCATTTTAAACAAAATAAAAATAAATACTAAAACCTCTGAAAAAACGTAAAACTTCCTTTCTATGGCAGTTGAACTAGAGTGCAATAATTATAGTAATAGTAGAAAACCTCCTCGCAGCATTAGAACGTTATTTATGTACAGTGTTAAAGGCAAAATTTAACTCTGCTAATCCTTAGACAAGGATTTAGAGACTAGAGTTGCTTTTATTTTATTTGCAGTTCCAATTTAAACACTTTAATTTCACAAAGAATGTGCCGTTTTAAAAGGACAGCTTAAGGGATAGAGAGTGTATTTTATTAAAAGTAGGATTATGACAAGTGTTTCCAAACGACAAATAAAAAACCTTAAGGAGACACCGATTGTCATTTCTGACATTTCCGTGAGAGTTTCACGCGATGTCTTTCCATCCGTAAGTCGGCGCTCTTAGGATGTAAGTTTGTACGCCAATTACTGTCCTTCATTGGTCCCGTGGGTTCAAAGCAAAGACGTTAACACGTTCACTGTTAAGGATGCACATGTGAGCTTGATGCTGAACACTATGAGAAGCAACCGACGCACAGTGCATTGCGTGCTTTGCATGGCAACCCCCGTATTGGGAGCATTTTCACTACACAGAGGAATGCGTGCTTCGCACGCCAATTTTAAGCATATGTGTTATGGACGCACATGTGCGTCCGCTTTAAAATATTAGTGATTATTACGTAGAAAGGTTAAAAATAAAGTAATTTCTATTCACTTAGGCTATAAATAAAAAAAAAAAATAATAAGACCACGCAGCTGAACCGCTGGCGTGAATTAAGCGAATTTCCGAAATTAAATTTATATATGTTTTTGTGTTTCAAACAACTATTAGGAAAATTGATCAACTAACGTAGCTAACGTCAATTTGTTTTGCTAAAGAAATCGTCCAAGTGACTTAGATAAACAACGTATGTACCAAATTTGGACCAAATCGGACGTAAAATCCGTCCGTTAGAGTGCGCACATATATATATATATATATATGTGATTTTTAATGACACCAAAAACGTGTTCTGGGGACCATGAACCGGTGCTTATTTGACCTTAAGTCTTACCAAAAGGGCCACTGCAATAGCTCATTTTTTCTATGGAAATTCGATAATGAAAGGTCAGCTCATAGCATAGGAAATACGAAATTTGCGAAATACGAAATGTTAAGGAAGCAAAACTGTAGTTCTAACCAGACAGTAATGATAGTCTTGCTTCCAAACTAAGTGGATATGCCTAGCAAAAAATAAAACGAGAAGTAGGTCACACCCCTAAAAAAACAGAAAACCTTTCCATGTCTTATGGGATTAATTCAGCTAGTATAATAAAATTGGAAAGTATAAAACTAGAAAACCTAAAATCCAAACGAACCTTAAAAAGGGATTTAATGACTAGAGTTTCACAGATTAAAGGATAGTAACCGTTAGTTTAAGCATTACATTATTGTGAAATTTGTTAAATGTTAAAGATATTAGTTACTTGCAATAAACATCGGTGTTCCTTCAGTCTTTCCCTTTACTGAAGCTGTTGATGTTGGTGCCGTAGACTTTTTACTGTAGTGTTGTAATTTTACTGAGAGGCCTTCTTCTAGAGTACCTTCTTATGCAGAGGAAGTGAAAGCAAAATATAATAAACGGTACCAGATAACTGCCACATACTTTCTCAAAGTTGAAACTTTATACCTTCCCAAGAGTTGCATAGGAGGTGGTTATTTGGAATTGCAAAAGTAGGAAAAGTAGAATCATGGAAAATATTAGATGCATGTAACACACATCCATATTATATTATTAATATTGTTTAAACTATTCGATAGATTTCGAACAAATTTGTACCAAACATGTCCATTAGGCCTGTATAAATGCACGAAAAAGGTTTTGAAAAACAACCCCCTTTTTGGCCAAAATCCCACAAAAATCACTTATTATTATTATTATTACCTAAACGAGAATTTTTAGAAAGATGCGGTTTTTTGCATATGGTAAGGTACATTAAGGGCTACAAATAAGCACAATTTTACCAAAATCATTAGAGCCGTTTTTGAGAAATCTTGATTTTTCTCGTTTTTTTGACATTTCTGGGGGGGGGGGGTAAAACCCCTTAAAAATAAACAATTTTAAAAAATGAAAAGAAATCACCTGGAGATATTCTAGAACTACACCTACATACCAAATTTCATCAAAATCGAACCGTTGGTATGGTCTCCAGCTCTGTACACATCCTAACAGACACACGGACAGGTTCACTTTTTTGGCTTCAGGGAGCACCAAAACAAATAATTCCACTAAAAAATTTTTTTAGTTCAGGGAGCACCAACACAGATAATTCCACAAACATTTTTTGGGGGTTCAGGGAGCACCGAAACAGATAATTCCAACAAAAATTCAAATTCGAAAATTTGGACGAAAACAATACTTTCTCCATATACTACGTATAGGGTGGAGAAAGTAAAAATGTTCCCCTAACATTTAAATGTAGCATCAGAAATTTGGCAAACATAACCAAAATGACTAAATTTTAACCAACGTTTTTTTGTGTTTTCTCTCGTTATTCCTATAATACTAGTTTCCACGCGTCGTGGTTGCGTTTCTAGACTCAACTAAGTGTCTACTTTTAGAATGTGAAAACACATTCACTTTTTACTGCATGCTTTCCTAAATAAATACAGCACTAGGAAATAAACAGCTAAGTGTGAACAGCTGACATTGTATCAACATTGAACATCTTCAATCAGCTGAGAGCTATGTTAAATGGACAAATGACATTTTGTTTGAGTTATTTATGGGCCTAAACTTTTTTTGAAATTATCTGTATGTTTTTTCAAACAACTTGAGTTAATCCCCTTTAGATTTATAAGTAATACATGCACAATTCTACTTATGATTTAAGGCTAATAGTAAAGTTTAACGATAACAAACTCGTTGCTATAGTGGCATATCCACAAACAGATGGTGCACCAGTCCGCGGCTTACATACATACAGTCAAGTGTCATCACTTCTGAAACACCCTTTAGGTTCGGTAGAGCCCACCTCAACTTATAGAGTTACAAGACTCATTACGTTGACCCCGCTAACTGGAACGTAACGTAAACGCTAACCCTTAACCTTTCACGTCATACAGGTGCGACACACTTGTGAATTTTTCCTACGTTTCTTTCTGCTTCAATACTTACATATAGAAATACATCACGTAAATTCTTCGGCAAGGAAAAGTGTGTTCATCGGTAAGACTTCGACAGAGCGTATATTTTTTGCAGCACACTTTTTTACTAATTCCTAAAAAGGTTTCATAGAATTCAGGAAGGAATTAATAAGGAGTGACAATGTGTACAAATTAAATTAATTGTCCGGACGAAGGCAGTGTAATAGAATCCTCTAGAGATGAAAAGATGCACTTTAAGTGCGTCAATTACAGTCATTAGGAGACTAAAGATACTTTTTCAAGGTATTTTGTGTAACGGAGTTGCTGCAGTTGACAGTATACGGGGAGGGGCCTACCTAGCGAGGTATATACTAGAAATTCTCAATGTATGTTTATATAGTTTTTTACCTTTTGTTTTCAAGTATACCTTTGTTGTTTGTTTCACTTTTTATAGAACAATAATCGAAAATACTGACTACCAAGATTGTAATTAGGTTTTTGGAACATTAAATATTTTAAAGAATGATACGAATAATCCAGAATTATAGAAGACTATATTCTAAAAAGAAGCTTACAAATAGTTATAAATTGTAAATAATCAAATTTATTGTTAATTCCAAAAATTAAGATTTTATATTCATAAAAATCTTAAAATAATGATTTGTATAATACGTATATTTAGTGAATAAAATGTATGAACATATATATTTAAACTAAAAAAAATGGATATGCTTATGACCACACAATAGAAGTGAAAACTTCTATGCGAATTTTACAGCCTGTAAAATTAATATTGATTAACTACTGGATTTTATAAACATTTTATTTCCTGGTTAATAAATAAATAAAATAATTACAATTATTATCAAATTTTTAGTTCGGTTTGCGTATTTTTTTAGTTTTTAAACTATTATTTATTTTCTTATTTTTTAGTCTGGGGACCATGATAAGTGCTCGCTTACTACACCCAACAAAATTAATGAGCTCCCGAAGTTTTTGTATATAGTCGTGAATCACCCTGTATATAAAGTTTTTAATGACACCCGAAAATGTGTTCTGCGGACCATGATCAGTGCTCACTTACCACATCCAACAAAATTAATATTGCATTGGCATTGGTCCTTCGTAAGTGTGCAAAGTTTCAAATCAATCCGACGTTTTGAAGGGGGTGAAAATCACGTCGTGTTCTGGGTACCATAATCAGTGCTCACTTACTACACCCAAAAAATTTATATTGCATTGTCATCGGACCCTGTTCTTCATATATACTATACACAAGTATATATATATATATGTATAAGAGGGTATACATAATCAACACACCGGTCTAAGCGAAAATGTTGCGTTACTTGACGTGACGCGGAACGTCGATTTACATCCCTACAAAACAAAAAATACCCAACTTCGCTATAGAAGTTTTCACTTCAATAACATTACGTTAGATTTTGCGTACTTTAAACTTTCGAATTTAAATTTTAGTTTAGTTTTTTGAGAATTAATAAGTAACTAATGTATTGTATTTATGCCTTAACACAAATTTTAATAATATTGGTGCATGGTGAGAAAATTAAGATATTTAATGGCTGATTTCACACTTGGCGACACGACACCGACTCGGCACCGACATGATATCGACCCGATACAGCAATAATACCGATATCGTCACGATATCGGCAGACGTCTTTCACATTCACCGACTCGACGCCGATACCGACACGACCAATTGAACAAGCTATCGTGTAGATTGACCCAAAAAATACATAGCACAAACAAGGATGTTAAAAAAAAGTTTAAGGAACATAATCCGTCAGCCAACAAATTACATAGATAGCTAATAAAAAAAGTAAATGTGTGCTGTCGTGGAACCCCCTTCAGGAACGAAGTTCATCACTCCTTTTCTTCAATTCTTTTACCAGCCTTAAAGGCAACATACACACATATTTTTAATCTTTCAATTGCCGTTTATTATTATATTGTTTTTTATACAAATATTTGCTGTTTCCATACGTTTAATGTTATTATAATAAAGGTGTAGAATTAATTATAACATCAAAGCTAAGATGGTAAACACAGTTAAATGTCTATTAATTGTAGATACATTCAATAAACATAAAATGTTGGTTCACTGTCTAGGCCTAACCTAAAATTATTGTGTGTTTGTTTAATTTATTTTACCTATCTTAACGGCAAAATAAATGCAATGATTTTAGGTTAGGCCTAGACTTAAAATTACTTTCTAGGCCTAACCTTGCATAAATACTGATAAAATTTATGGGCCTATACAAATTATTTTCCGATATCTTTATTCGGTGAAAAATTTTTTGTTCATGTCTTCAGTAAAAAAACAAACATGGCTTACTTTCCACAAGTTCAATTAATGTCACAACTTCATATTTAAAATGAGACATATTTATTATTTATTTAACAGAAAAAAAATATTTAACGAGGCCAAATTATTATTGATTGATTACCATAGCAACCAGTAAACAAACTGAGACGATATCGTTCCGATAAAGAAGGGAGACCAGCACCGGATATGTCGGTGAGTGTGAAAGCTAGTTTAAGTTAGTTTTCATGACCGACAACATCGTTCCTATATCGTGTCGGTGCCGAGTCGGTGTCGAGTCGGTAAGTGTGAAATCAGCCATTAATGATTCGATTCTAATTTCACACTGACCATTTAGATTGTCTTCTTTCACATTTTTCATTTTTCAAAAGTTGAGAAAAAAACATGTTTACATGATATGTAAACACGTTTTATGCTACCTGCTATAAGCGTACAAGGAAGAATTAATTAAACTCCATCGAGTTTCGTGTTACTGGAAAGGTATTTTAAATTTAATCAACGTGGAATTTTCCCAAACAGCATGCTGTTGTACTTACTTATTTTATATTAGGTTTATTTATAGATTCAGTAAGACAATATAATCGCAAATGAAATATGATTATTTATTAGATCAGAACGAATAATAATAACTTGATCATTTTGCTTAAAGATTTTTTAATAGTACTAATTTCTACCAAGGTTTAAATTTTTAATAGAGTTCAATAATATAGTACTTTAACTTTAATAAAATGTGTATATACAGTAGATACACAGCAGTACCTATTAAAAGTTATAACTAAATTTACCTGTTATTCGTCGTTTGACTTCGTTCAGCGTTTGTTTACGACGCGTTTCGAAACATATGTTTCATCATCAGATTTGTTAACACATTAAATTGTTCACATGACATGTCAACAGCTATGTGTTGTAAGTTAAATGTTTTTGTGTTATATGTGAACATTTTAATGTTTTAACAAATCTGATGACGAAACATTTGTTTCGAAACGCGACTTAAACAAACGCTGAACGAAGTCACACGATGGGTAACAGGTAAATTTAGTTACATCTATTTGTGACTTGGATACATAGGCCTACTTATATAATGGGTTTAATATTAAAAGTTGTTTAACGTCTCTCACGGTCCCGAGTCAAACATACAAATTAATTTACACGACTTAAAACAAAACAGTTACATCAGTCAAATTCATTAAAATATTTCTTAAATTTCACGTTTACTTCAGGGTAATATGTTTATGGCAGGCGAGAATATAATAGATGCTAGTCTAAGACTGACACACGAAACTATAAAGATCCTGTTACAACCATCGTGTATATTATTTCGTGAAAACTCTTTTAGGGACACAGGAGATTATTAGTTTTACGTGGAAACATGTTGTACGTGAGATAAAGTCAAGTTATAAACGTATACTGCTGGCGCACGGCACGACGCAGGGAAATTCGTTTAGGAAATGTTAAAGCAGACGTAACTCGTAAAAAGACGAATCTTGGGTGTGTAATGTTCAAGTTTTTGATGTTTGCATGTAAGGAAAAAATATTTCCAGAATATAACATAATCTATTTGTTTTCATTATAGCTAACGTAATGTAATTTCTATTGGAATTAGAATTAAAACATAAAATAACAAAATTTTAAGTTAAAATAAACATACATTATAGAACGATCACCGAATCTAGTTAAGAAATGTTATTCCAATATTATAGTTCACATATCATTAAGCCATACCATGTAAAGCCTAAGGTGATGTCTATAAGTATAAATATTTATATTTGACTGCATTTTAACAGCAAATGACACAAAGCAACAAAAGTATATCAACATTACCTTGTCGCTTATTAGCACTGCTACCAACAGTAAAAAATCGTATATTTTAAAAAGGCATCAGAAAATAAAGTGGGAATATATTCTTTGGGAAAATCCAAAATCGCGTAACATAAGTTGAAATTATTATGTGATCTATGGATCTATCAAGTTTTGATTGAAACAAAGCTGACTAAGTTATTAATATGACCAAGAAAAATTTATTCAAATGAACATATAAAAATCTGTATTTTGAGAATATGACCAGATTTGAAAAAAACTCCACTATCATACATTTTGCTCTCAACTGGCCGAAGCAAATCTATGTTGCTACTGTCGTGTTCAAACACCGAGCACCACAGCATACAAACACAGAGCGCCAAGCGTTTTACACTTACTATGAAAAACTTAAACATTTAATTCTAAGAAGAAATTTTCAAAAAAATTATTCAAAAAGGAAGTAATTTAAAAGATATACGTTACAATAACCAACCGTAAAAAGCTAAGAATTGCCGTCAGATGATTTTTTTGAATAGATAAACCTCACAGAAATGAATGAAGGCAGAGATTTTAGAAACACTTGCTACATCGTAGAACAAAGAAACTTTATTTCAATGCTATACAAGCCGGCCACCTGTTCTGATACACCATGTATATATAATAGACGATTATTGAGATTCAACTATCCAAGACGTCAACAATTGCTTAGGCTAAATATGTTTTGCTATACGTACTCTGACTTATTAAACTTATTTACTAATTTTGTATTCGCGCGTTTCAGAACGTATGTCCCATCATCAGAATGTTCACTAAAGAGAGGACGAACATTAAAATAACACTTCACAACATACACGTTGCAACGTCGACTCGACAACCAAGGCGTTTGAAAGGAACGATTTAACAAACTACAGTAAAGACCACGGAAGAATACCGTTGAGGGACGGGCTTGTATACACCGAGACCTTGAACGCTCCATCGCCTTAGTGCGACGTTGTTACGTTCTTTTCACGCTTCTAACTGAACGCGCCTGACTCAATGCATTTTTAATTCTTTAAACTGTGCGCTCAAGCCTCGAGCGGTAAATACAAGGAGTGTTCGAGACTAGTAGATATGGCAACGCTGCGCGCCCATCCTATTGGCCGCCACGCAACGGTATTCATTAGTGGTCTTTAATATAGTCCCCTTGAAGTGTCTCTCATAATGTTTATGTTTTCGTTTAGTTCAGGCTATGCTGCGACCTAGTGCAAAACAAGGTCTGAATGTCTTGTTTACCATTGGTAGACTAAACACGCTGTTTGAATAGATTAGGAGTGATAAATTGACGGCACTACATGACAGTTCGTCACTGACAGAGTAATGGTGGAGTAACCGACAACGCCACAATGTGTAAAGTGTGAAGGTAGATATGCTAATGTGAGATTGACTTTTGGAACATCTCCAATCGGGCGTGTAGCCACTCAAAATCAATGTATTATCAGAACAGGCCATGGTGACTTGTACCGTTAATAAACTTGTGGAAGCACTACTCACAGGTTATTTGTTACCAAATTGTTAATACCTCCGGCATGAGAATAATATTTCCGTTGATATCTATATATGTAAAAGCAAAATAATAGTCATTCACTCATTCACTGACTCACTCATCACGATTAAATTTCTCAAAAACTATCGAACGGATTGAAATAAAATTTAGTATGCAGCTTCCTCTAGGTGCTTACTAAAAAGGGTTTGAAAAATTCGAAATTTTAGGGGGGGTTTTGGGGGATTAAAGTTATTAAATCACGATTTCTTCAAAACTACCGAACGGATTGGAATGAAATTTGGTATGTAGCTTCCTCTAGGGCCATAAGTGTTCACTAAAAAAGGGTTTTAAAAAATTGGAAATTTTAGGAGGGTTTAGGGGGTAAAAATAACTAAATCACGATTTCTCCATAATTACCGAACAGATTGGAATGAAATTTGGTATGTAGCTTCCTCTAGGACCATAGATGCTCACTAAGAAAGGGTATGACAAATTTCGAAATTTTAGGAGGGGTTTTGGGGGGGATAAAAGTTACTAAGATCATAATTTCAGATCTTTTATTATTATGTCAATAGTGCTTTTATTATTTAAGATATATATATATATATATATATATATATATATAAAAGCCAAACACCAATCACTGACTGAATACTTAAAAAGAATACAATTACGTTAAAAAGACTGGAAATACCAACCACCACGGGCAAAGGTGTACGGGTCAGCTAGTACTCTATATTATGTTGTTTAATGTTTATTAAGGCAAAATATATTGGTTTTGTTTCTAGATTTTTAAGCAGATTAGGCCTAGTTGTTTTAAAGTGCACTATTATTATTTATAACAACAAACCTAAAACTTAAATGAAAGTTTTATAAACGCAACCTTAAAGTGGTTCACAGTAGTTTCATTTTTGAAATTTTAAAGCTGATAAACGAAATCAACTTTTATTTTTGAATTGAGGTTTATTGTTGTTCCTTTGGACGCTTAAAATATAGTAACAAGTAACACAAACGGTATACCTGTTTTATACTCTCCTGATATTCAAATGGTGAAATAAATATTGAATAAAAACAGATTTTTAATAAAGTAATGAATAACATAATTTTGAGTTAAGGTACAGTTTTGTGTCCAATTTTATCTTTCCACGAACTAAAGTTTTTAGGTAGATTTCGTCGAAAGAACCTATTTCAGTCCTAATATAGTGCAACTTCTGTGGAAATTTCTACCTATCTTTTCGTTTTATTGTAACCAATAACCGTTCTATTTTACCTAGCCGATGCAACCGTATTTAAAGGAAATTTATATTTAAATATAACTTTTTGTGAACTCGTCAACTGCCGTAATTCTTCAAAACATTACTTCAAAACCAATATATAATAGTTGTGTTTGCCTAAGAAAGTATTTTAGTCGCCCTCGTTGCGCTCTGTAACATTTCCTTTCGGGGCGACTAAGTGATACTTTCTTTCCGTAAGACAACCAACATTTTTCCTCCAGCTACAGTTTTAATAAATAATTTGCATTTTACTACTGAAGATAGTTTATTAAATCATTGACATTCATATTTGCAAAAACAATTATGCGAATATGCGAAGAATCCATATACACGTAAGTTCATTGATGTATTGTTGTTTTACGAACGTATGATTTAGCGGGCACTTGCTTGGGGAAGCCCCCACGAACCACCACCCCTGATGATCAAGTCCTGGACTTATTTCATCAGGCCTTCGTATTATACTTTACTCTCTTGAACTTCTTATTCCCCTTTATTTCCTTGCCAGACACTCCCGGTGTCCTGTTGCCGTAT
>JAGFPH010002899.1:23018-44120 GCA_018207615.1 Philaenus spumarius | reverse complement strand
TTATTCTCCACCATTGCCCTTCTCTCATATTCCACTCCAATCTCCTCACATTTCTCCTCCAACTTCCTCCTCGCTTTCTTATACTTACTGCATCGATATATATCATGATAAGCAGTGTACACTTCCCTGCAGTCCTCACAATTTTCCGACTCTAGTAATCTGAACTTATTTAGTTTAAATCTTAAGTTTCCATGGCCTGAGACTACTTGCGTGGTAAAATGGTCCAATTGTATCCACTGGTTCTTCATTCTATCATCTACTCTTTTCCAGTACAGCCTGGTCTCTTCTCCCTTTTCTTCACTCTCCCATCGATCTTGCCAAACCTCTATAACTTCTCTCCCTTTTCGCTTCCTCTCTCTTACACCCTCTTACTTTATCCTCGTGCAATTTCATTTTCATTCTAATTACGAGGTCTATTGGCATCACCCCTGCGATAACCGGCAGAGCCACCGTGGATATTGTTCTATACCCATTTATTACCTTTAGCAACGCTGTTCTTTGCAACCTGAGAGCCACCTCCACACTCTTTTTCCTTCTCAGCAACTCATTGCCCCAAGCCTCACATCCATACGTTATAATCGGCACCACAACTCCCTTATAAAGTGTTGTCATAGCCTTCACTGAAACCCCCCAGTTAGCCTTTGCTATCCTTGCTAACTTCTGCACTATTCCATTTACCTTCATTCCCATATCTTTCAAGTGCTCTCTAAAATCCATTCTCTCCCCAACTATTACACCTAGATACTTATGCGCCTTCACATATTCTATCGTCTTCCTCTGCATCTCCACTCTGAGCCATCTTCCATTCGCCATTTTTCCCTTTAAAATCGTCATCATTGTCTTTTCTTGGGCAAAGTTAAGTCTCCTTATAACTTCCCATTCTGATATCCCTTTCAGGGCAAAATTCTCTTTTCCTGTTATGTCCACCTTACTATCTCCTCTTATCAGCAATAGTCCATCATCCGCAAAAGCCGTTATCTCAGCACCTTCCTCTACAAGCTAACTCCAACAAGCTACTGAACAGCACCAACCAAACTCTGATTTAGCGGGCAGAATGGCGCCATTATAAAAAGCAATGAATATACTTTACAGCGACAAAATAAACTCAATGCTTTTTATATGGACAATATTCCGCCCCCTATCAATGAGGCAGAAAAGACATCTTAAAGTAGTAAACGGAGGAAAAATAACCGATATAGCGTAAAGGATTATTTATAATGTTTATAAATAATCAGGCAATACAATACTGTAACCAATAAAATATTAGACAACCCCACCATAGCATTTATTTCTCCAACAAAGGTAAACCCCCATATAGTAAGCGTTACAAACAATAAGTATTTCTTCATCACTACGGAATCGTAAAAACCATTATTTATACGTCCATGTTTCCCGTTTGTTGGGTCCAATCAATGTCAAAGTTATGCTAAGTTATTCAGGTGCGTGTAAGCAACCGCATATTAATTATAAGGTAGAATTGCTTCGACAAAGCATGTTAATACCTAACCTAATATTACCAGTTAAAAGTTAACCCGAAGGTGATGTTTATAAATCTGCGTCACTTGGACCATGGATTAATGTTAAACTTGAAAGCGTTTATCGCTTTAAATTTCATCGCAACGTTCCTTCAGAGGACAGTGATTTCCCGTCGGAGATCACTGATTTAAGAGTGAACTTTATATTAGTCCTAAAGTTATCCTTCACAAAGATAAGTCGCATACGTCACCAAAATCTCATTGGTTTTATTTTTGCCAATGTGTAAGTTTAGATTTAGTTCCCGATTTGAATTATTTCGTTTGACCTTGTATGATATTAATAAAAACCTTGGTTATTTGGATTTTAATTTTGACACAATATTTATAACACAGCATCAAAACGAAATAATTCGACCAAGCAGCTGAGCCCCTTGAGCGAATTTCCAAAATTAAGTTTATATGTTTTAGGGTTTCAACGAATTATTTGGGAAATTAACCTACTTACGAAGGAGCTGACTAGCTAGCTGCCTAATGTACGAAATATATTAGTAGAATTTGTTTGCACCTAAGCTTCCAGTTTCGACTAGTAGCTGTTTATCTCTTAGATATTGACAAAATAAAGAAGTCTATCAAAAGTGAATTTGAATGGGGTATAGGGGGGGGGAGCAAGAGGGGAGGGGCGGGGACTTTTCAGAAAATATTCCTTATATAATCAACTAACATCCATGAAAAAATCAGCTTTTCACTAATTAGTTCCGACACAAAACCTTTATTGACTGGGCTATAGCGCGCTTCTTCGTTCCACTCACATCGGAAAAACCTTGACCTTGCACCTCGACCTTGCTGCCTCGGGTTATGGACTGCTTTGCTTCGCTCGCAGCGTACAAACTCGACTGTCTGTCTAGGATCAGAGAATGCTCCCACGTGGATTTGTACCGGGTACTACTTTTATGAAGTTTTAAGTTTTGATCGATTTTGGGGGAACCAAGCGAGCTATTGACCTAAGGATGTTAAAAAAATGTGCAGATTAAATTTATCATTAAATCATTAAATTTAAATGATATTATTCATACATTTATTTGTTTAGATGAAACCCTAAAAACGTTTCATTATAGTTTGAAAACACCAATAAGAAAAATAGTTACTTACTTTTAAAAAAAGTGATTCCAGTTTTTTTATTTTTTTTTTCAAACAAACTCGTCCAAGCGACTTAGACAAACAACGTGTGTATCAAATTTGGAGCAAATCGGATTTAAAATGCGGCCCCAAAAATGCGAACATATATATATATATATATATATATATATATATATATATATATACACAATTTTAATGACACCACAAAACGTGTTCTCGGTGCTCATTTACTACTCCCTGACCATAGGTCTCAAGGTTTCACCAAAAGGGTCATTGCAATAGCTCATCTTTCCTATGGAAATTCGCAAAAAAGCTATTTGACAATGAGATTATAGATCCTGAATTTTTGGCACGCCTGCTCTGCTCTAGCAATTCTGACAGGAATAATTAATTGTACTTACAGTTTAGAAAATACAAATAACAAAATATTTTGTAAATTACAAACACAATAATTACACATTTTTACAAATATTTTCTAGGGTCTTTTAACTAATCTATAATTTAGCAAAACTACCCAAAATGTAGATTTTTTGTTGATTATTAAGTCTAGATAATATAGCTATTATAAATTAAATAGTGGCAGTTTTGTGACAATCATCAGTGCAGGGGCTTCCCAGGCAGTTTATTGTTACAGTACTATGAAGAGTGAGCGGAATATACTCATAGTTGAACCGTTGCAGTAACTCAAACAGTTTTTGAGAATAGTTATTTCCCCACAGTAAAAAGTTTTCTTTTGCGGTACATTAATAATTATATTGTTGTAGGTAGCATTGATCTTTCACAGCAAGATGACTTAACAATCAAAGTTCAGTGAGGTGTATGTTTAGCTGTTTCTTACAAGATTAAGAAAGTTCAACGTTTGACAAACGCATATAAAGATGTAAGAGTAACGTGCTGTTACCCCATGGTGCATAAGTACTACATAGGCAGTTGTCATGGCAGCAGTCATTTACATAGGAAATATGAACTATTGCGTATGAGACTAAGGTTATTTAAATTTACAAATTTTAAAACATAAAAACAATTACCGAATAATAATACAATTGAGTTAGATTATCAACAAAATGTGCTAATAACATCATATACATTTCAAACTTGTAGTCCTAATAGTTAATGAATTAAACGGTACCAGGGACTGGCACATACTTTCCCACGAACATATTTAAATTATCAAACAGATTCACTGTGACTTCATAATTAATTGTAGGTGGGGTAGAATAGGTGATTTATTAAAGTAGGAGATTAAATAATAAATATTATTATTATTATCTAGAGAAAAAACTATTCGATCGATTTCGAACAAATTTGCACCAAACACGTCAGTTAGGCCTGTATAGATGCACGAAAAAAACAACCCCCTTTATGGCCAAAATGCTCCCAAAAATCAGTTATTATTATTAGCTAATCGAGAATTTTTAGAAAGATGCGGTTTTTTGCATATCAAAGGGCACATTAAAGGCTACAAATAAGCCAAATTTTATCAAAATCGTTAGCATGGTTTTTTTATAAAAAAATAATAACTGATTTTTTGGGGGTTTTTTTGCCAAAAAGGAGGTAGTTTTTCATAATTTTTCGAAACCATTTTTCGTGCACCTATACAGGCCTACTTGACATTTCCGGTGCAAATTTGTTTGAAATCGATCGAATAGTTTTCGCTCTAGCTTTGTATACATACAGACATACATACATACATACAGTCAGACAGTTTGTAAAAACCACTTTTTTGGACTCAGGGGGTCCCAAAACGGATATTTTTACAAAATCTCAACATCGATTTTTTCTTGCGATCACTATACTTTCTCTATACTATAGTTTAGTGAAAAAGTAAAAAGTGTGAACTCATTGCTTAACTTAATATTAGCCTTTTCCGCTGCCCTTAATTAAAATGTTTGAACAAAATATTTTTGGATAAAATATCCCTAATGAAGGGGTAGACAAAGGATGGTATGTAAAATGGGAAATATTTGTGTTAAACCGATAGTTAGTGTTAATACGAAAATTATTTTCTTAATATATTTTCCTAGAAAACCACAAATACAATTTTTAAACGAACAAAGCACGTGTGTTCAACAAGTTTTTTCTCACGCTAGTATCAAGGACTGTGGAAGCGGTGTTACCTTGACCCTGTTTGAGATTTTATACACCATTTTAAAATGTTTCCTTCCTCTTTATTTTCAATTAATATAATAAATATCCTTTAAAAAAAATATATATACCGACCTATATAAATATTCATTGTTGATAGCCTTAGAACTACATATATTATATACATATTATTTACTTACTACAACTGTAGTCTCTAGTTTGACTTTATCTTTTTTTGTGACTACATAAAACTCAGTCTGGTAGGAAGTGAGAAATGAGGTGCCTCTCAAGTGTAAAGTTAATTTATTATTGTTTCAACATATTTTATTTATTTGAAAAATGTACGAAAATATATGTAAAATTAAGTGTTAAGTGATGTGTATATATGAGGTTTGAGTGGATGTAGATATCTAATAAATAATATTTATGACCCATATTATCTATATATATAAAAGCGAAATTAATACCACTCACTCATCACGATTTCTCAAAAACTACCGAACGGATTGAAATGAAATTTGGTATGTAGCTTCCTCTAGGGTGGGCCATGAGTGCTTACTAAGAAAGGGTTTGAAAAAATTCGAAATTTTAGGAGGGATTTGGGGGGATTTGGGGGGATTAAAGTTATTAAATCACAATTTATTCAAAACTACCGAACGGATTGGAATGAAATTTGGTATGTAGCTTCCTCTAGGGCCATAAGTGTTCACTAAAAAAGGGTTTTAAAAAATTGGAAATTTTAGGGGGGTTGCGGGGTAAAAATTACTAGATCACGATTTCTCAAAAATTACCGAACAGATTGGAATGAAATTTGGTAGCCTTTGTAGCTTTTTCTAGGGCCATAGGCGCTCGCTAAGAAAGGGTTTCAAAAATTTCGAAATTTTAGGAGGGGTTTGGGGGGATCAAAGTTACTAAAATCATAATTTCAGATGTGTTATTATTATGACAATAGTGCTTTTATTATTTAAGATCTATATATATAAAAGCCAAATACCACTCACTGACTGAACACTTAAAAAGAATACAATTATTACGTTAAAAAGACTGAAAGTACCAACCACCACGGGCAACGCCGTACGGGTCAGCTAGTGACCTATATAGTAATAGGTATTATGACCTATATGGTATGTTTTTTAATACGTTTAAATTATAAAACCTTGGTTGTTTAGGGTTTTGATTCCACCTGTAAAAACCACCTCCACAGCTTACTTCAAGCCTTTTGTGACTACCACAACCAAAATAATTGATATGGACCAAATCAATAAGGTTTAGGCTACACGTAAATTACACACGTCTAAACACAGATACATAGGTTTATGTACATAAGACTATAATCCTTCGCGATGCACTTGAGAGCTACTTTTACAGACGAGTTTTGGGATGAAGTAATAAGATGTTTAGAAATATTTATGTACGTGTGATAAAAACTTGGGTTATAAAGATTATACTGTCAAAGTGACGATATGTATCTTTAGCATAAATTAGCTATAGGACGGAGGTGAAATCGTAAAGGTTTAAGTTGATAAGTGAATTATTAGGTGATAAATTACTTCGGCTCGCATTAGAATGCCGAAGTATTGAAATCATGCGATAATTTCGTGTGTGTCTGTTTTCCGGTAAACACGATATAAGCACACACAGACGTTGTAGAAAACTTTTTCTGGTGGTAGCAAAATCTTCGTAATTTTATTGCGGAGAGTTGTAAAGCTTTTGAGCTTTCTAGCGTGAGTCGTAGAGCGTCGGGGTCACGTTTTTGGGTCAAAGTTTTGAAAATATTAGGTCAAAATTATACAAATATATTGTGGACTATCGTTTTATAATTTTTGGTACGAAAAACCGATTTTGATAGTTAAAAAGTCGTAGCGCGTCGGGGTCACGTTTTTGGGTTAAAACTTTGAAAATACAGTGTGGGGTATCGTTTTATATGTTTTTGGGTACGGAAAAACTTATTTTGAGAATTTAAAAGTCGTAGCACGTCGGGGTCACGTTTTTTTGATCCAGCCGAAGTCTTGAAAAAGTATTCCATCTTTTCACTGGATTCTTCTTTGAGACAATGTTTGTATTTTTTTTAAAATAAACTGGAGACTTGCAGGTCTAGGACTAATTCGTGTAAACTCCACTGGCGAGGGCTTGCTTACGTTCCAGGAATCTATGAGCATGACGTTCAAGTAAAAGCAGAATTTTTAAAGTTATCACTCCTACCAACGTGTGGTGTTTTTTCACAACAAGTTTATCTAAAAAGTATCCCTACTTATTCCAGTAGGGGCTGTCGGAGTTGTAGGTAAATACCAGCAACTAATAAGAACTTATAAAAAAATAATAAAATAATAATTATCAAGAAATAAATTTACAAAAGAAGACAAATTAAATTAGAAGGCAATTCATCATACAGCGGAAACCCGAAACGGATGTTCAGTATTAGGTTACAAACTCAAGACAGCATACGGCATCATTTCCACGCACGTAGGCCAAATCTACAAGAGCAGATAATATATCAAATGTACCGAAATAGTTAGCCAATGATAAGGAACCGATATTTAAACGAACCAACCAAAAATAGTCAAGTACAAGTGAAAAAAAGGTGGGGGAGCAATGCGTTGAAGACAGGGGGCTGTACAAATTTTTCAACGAAGGAGAAGACACCTAATAATTCCATGAGCTAAATAAAAAAATCTTCAAGAAACCATTCCTGGGCGATATTGAAAGAGGTGAAAGTGTCGGGTCGTAGATCAGTGTGTGATAAGTGCGGGCGTCATAATTTGGATAAATCATTCAAATAGAATCAATTAAGTGAAAGTGAAAGAGAGAGGGGGAAAATGTTCATACCAATGTAAGTAGTCTTAATATCTTTTTAATTGTAAGGCAGAATTCGGGGAGTAAGAATATTTCAATTAAAACACGAATCATATATCGGCACTTTAATCTTAGTGCTACTTTAGTATTATTGAGACTGAGAAATTAGGGTTAGCTGCCAGACCTTGAGTCGTTAAGCAATCGGGGACGGTTCACAATTTAACTGTACAGATTTGAACCAAGTTTTATTAATACGTAACTACAATGTTAGTGGGAAATTAATGCATTAGATAAATTATATTTTTTAATTGTTATAAATTGAGTTGATATGGTAGCATGGAGGGCCTATTTTATTTTTTGAGAAATGTTAATATTTGTTGTTGGATTTTAATCGTTGTTAGAAGGAGCCTGATGTGAGGCTATGAATTAATTATTTAGTAAATTGTACATTCAGTAGTAACTGAATTTTCGGAGGAATGTTATGAATATATTTGGATTTTAAATTCATATGTCTCTGTAATCATTAATACCTAGTCTCTGGAGTACCCTCACTAGCCAAGAGAAGCGTACCCTAGTTGAGTGATTCTGGTGGAGCCAATAGAAAAGGTAAATAGTTATATATTTAATTCTAAATTAATATCAAAGTCCAAAAGTTTTTTAAAGCCTTACATAGTATCACGGCCAACCATCACGAAAACCTTACAGGGCTGTTGCTTGGATTTGTATAATGGTTAGCGAAATGGAAATGAGCGAAGAACATATAGTGGAAGAAGTATGTGAATAGAGATCTGTAGTTTTAATAGTTATTTGTGTAGTAAGGTAGGAAAGTATCACTTTATCGCCCCGAAAGGAAATGTTACCGCACGAACACAGCGAATATTGAGGTGATTGAGGGCGTCTATAATAAGATACTTTCTTCCCGTAAGACACATAGCATTTTTCCTCCAGCTACAGTTTTACTATGCAAGAAACTTAATTAAAACATGGACATTCATATTAAAAAAACAATTGAGGTTATGCTAAGAATATACAACAAGAATACATGTTCTTTGATGCATTGTTGTTCCAGCAGTTGTTTTACTAAGACATGATTTAGCAGGCGGAACAGTTTCCATATAAAAACATTGACTATAATTTCCAGTCCGCCTATATATGGGCACTTAATTATTGCCACAAAAGCAGAAGCTTGGTTTCTAGATTGGTTAATAGAGGGAACTCACCTAAACCATGTTAGAGCTGGACGGTTAAGCAAAATTCTTACGTAATGGGAACTCTCTTTCATTGTTTGTTTTGTTATTATTTGTGCACTTCACATGCTGTTTGTATATTCGTTATAGAATATCTTCAAACTTTAATTCAGCGTTTGTGTATCACAGCAGACAGTGAAACCTTTGCACTTCGCTAAGCTTTAGCTGCGTTTCCTTTAGACAAGGTGAAATGGAACTTGATCAATTCCTGGACTGTATCAACAATAGAGTCTTTGACGACAAAACTTTGACAGTCTTACAGAAAGTGGTGCGAGCTATTCCTATCACATTTACCACGCAGATTGAAACCCTTTGATCACTGATGTATATGGAATATATTATGTCCATTTCATTCTTGATGAAAGAGCATATCTGCTAGTATGTATTGGTATTGTATTTGTTAAAGTGTGTAATGACCTAGATCAGTTTCTATACTCGGAAATTGCAAAGCCCTATTTACAAGTAGGGTATATGATACTATATTTTATATTCTTTTATTCTTAAAGTATATATTGTTTGTGTTTAAGTTTCATTACGTTAGTACAGAAAATAGCCAAGAAAATAAATTCTTTCATCCCCAAATCTCAATAAATGATTGCAGATATGAGGATATAATAAATTTGTGTTTCCATAAATGTTTAGTGTTTATAGAAATCGTGTAAGTTTTTATTGTCGATTATTAACGAATTTCCATAGGAAAAATGGCTACTGCAGTGACCCATATGGTAAGACCCAATGTCGGGAATAGCAAATGAGAATCGATCATGGTCCCCAGAACACGTTTTGGGGTGTCATTAAAAATCATATTATATATGTGTGTGTGGGGGTGTGTGGGTGTTTGTGTGTGTGTTCGTATTCTAGCAACCTCATTTTAAGTCCGATTTGGTCCAAATTTGGTACATACACATGTTGGTTGTCTATGTCACTCGGACGAGTTTGTTAGCAAAAAAAATCCAACAACCGGAAGCACGTTTTTTGACCGGAAGTAACTATTTTTTGAGATTTTTTCTACAAATATAAATGTAGGATGTTATTCTGCACATTTTATTTTTTTTACTAATATTATATTTCCTACAAACAGGCAGCGATTCAGCATCGTAGACCTATTTCCCAAATTGTTGGTTGAAACCCTAAAACATAGGACTTTGAACTTAATTTTGGAAATTTGCTCAATTCACGTCAGCGGTTCAGCTGAGTGGTCGAATTATTTCACCTTGACACGAGTCAATAAGGCCTTTTCACAACGCGGCCACAGTTTGTCACGTGACGTCATGTGACAGAAGTGCAATTCACACCGCCACAGACGTCTGTCAGGTAATGGGACTTCGTTTCAGCTCTATCAAGTCAGTTCAGTTGCTGTTCTACTGTTGTACACTATATAATTATATATCCCTGTCTGTATCATGATTTTTGAATTTGAATTTTACGTTAAAGAGTAGAAATAATACAATTTATGCTAAAATTAATATTGATGTAAGCGTAATAAATATTTAACTCCAAACATGGTGTTAATAATATTACTAAACTACAAGCTATTGACTATTATTTAGGGTTATTATAAAAATAACTGTTTATAACATACCATGATGAAATCAAATAAATACTGTATTACATTGCTGCCTATACAAAAGTTTTTTTAGCTTAAACCAGTACAAAAAAGAACTACTTAACTCATTCACTGGATAATGTAAGCCCGTTAAAATCAACTGCAATATAACATGTCGTTTAAATAAAATATCTTTTATCCATATTTTTTGTCACAGTTCCTCTGCTATTTCGCCCCATGCTTATGCTATTCCTTTAAATGGCTGTCTCTGTATTCTTCCAAATCTACATTCCACAGCACTGGACGGGCTCTGACCACTTCGATTAACTGCTCCATAACAAATAACGAAAAGCTAACAATACAGCAACATGTAACGATTTAACGAAACTGAGTGACAGAGTGTGGTCAAGTGTGTGTTGGGGTAGCGGGTCAGTGCGCATGCTCGACTCCACAGACGTTGGCAGACGTTTGAAAAGATCGCTCTCGGAGCGATCCCACAGATTCGTCTGTCGACGTCTGTGAAAATGTAGATAACAATAGTAAAAGAATGTATCCACGATATTATACAGATTTCCTGTATACAATGTAAGGCACTCTAACTGAGCTTATAAATTATATTAGGAATACTAATTGGGTGCGTGAATTGTTTTTTAGGATTATTTTCGAGAATGTTTAGTAAAAATTCATCAATTTTAAATGTGTTTAGTAATTGAATAACTTGATATTAACAGATATTTGGCGGTATTACATAAATTTTTTATTTTGAGGTAGGAAACTTTTACCCGTAATGATTGTAGTTCACCATATTTAACTTAGTGGGATGGCTACTGTTGAACACCATCAAACAATACACTGACGTAGATTGACCACTACAGCTAACATCACATCCTACCATTAGCATCTCTTGTACCTAAGTAACTAACACACAAATTGAATGACAGTACGTAACTCCGCCAATTCTCTGTACTGCCGCTGTCAATATAGTATAACTTCTAATCTATTCATGACCACTCCAACTACAAACACTCAAAATGGCTGCCAAAATTTAATAGTATGTAAATTTTTATTAAATGGCAAGCGAAAATAATAAAAATAGAATTGAATAGAAATAGAATAATAAATAAAAGAAAATAATAAATAGTAGCTTTTATTATAATTTAAAAACAATAAAAGAAAAATAAACAGTAGCATAAATAAACATTATTATGTAGATTTTTAAAAGCAATTTAAATTATTTATTTTATCAAAAAAGCAATCAAAAAGTACCTACACTTTTCGTTTGCTCGTTGACATCATTATTAACGAATTTCCATAGTAGAGCTGAGCTGAGTAATCAATGAACACCGATCATAGTCAACAGAAAATGTTTTGGGAAGTCATTAAAAATTATTGTAATTAATTATGTGTTTGCACTCTAATGGCCGAATTTATCGTCCGATTTGGTCCAAATTTGGTATACACGTTGATTTTCAAAGTCGCTCGAGATCGTTAGCCAAAAATCCAACAACCGAAAACATTATTTTTGACAGGAAGTAAATTCTTTTTGAGATATTTGTAGTAGAATTAAACTTGTTTGGTGAGTTATCTAAATATAGATATTTATATGAGACGATTAAACACATTGTTATTTTTTTTAATGACTTTATAGCCCGTCCGGTTCCCCAAAATCGATAAAAATACAATGAAAGTACCTTGTTAAAATGCACGGTGGGTGGAGAGATTTTACCCTAGGGACACTGCTTCTGGATCCGAAGCCGTCAGCCGGAATGAAAACTTGCAAAGCGAAAGTTGGAGGGGAGGCTGAGGTGCAAACAAATTCTACTAATATATGCGTACATGCAGGTAGCTATGCTGTGCCTGCGTTAGTAGAATAATTTCCCAAATAGTTTGTTAAAAAAGTAAGACATATAAATTTAATTTTTGAAAATTCGCTCAACTCACGTCAGAGGTTCAAAATAACGTGGGTAAGCTGACTACTTATAATTTGAGACAGATTGATGTAACTGTGTGAAGTGGACTATAAATAGGTGCAAAGATAGACCAATCTATGTAAACTCTGACAAGACTTCTAGCAATTGCAAACCACAACTATAGCTTACACTCAGAGATAAAGTTTAGATCTTTAAACTACATTGCTGGAAGGAAAGTAGTGATATTATTCAGAATATATATTCCTTGGAAAAAAATATTACACTTTCATTTAACTCTACACACTTCAAGAAATATATCATAAAATGTGCTGAAAGAAAAAAAGGGGGTGGCGTGCGAAACGAACATGTTCTGTTCAAGTTACTGATTGAAGTTTTTTTAAGAAAACTTGAGTTTGACATGGAAGAATATTATTTATTTTAAATCTGCCACAAGTATATTTTCACTCCTACTTGTTTATTTTACTTATATAGTCACGAAACTTTTGTTGATTAGAATTATTATTGTCTGTACTATATATTATAACTTTTATATATCATTACAGTGCATTGTATTGTGTATTTTTGCCAATTTAACTCAAACCCTATTTATCAGATTTTCATGCCTAATAAGCCGTTTAGCATGGTTTTCCGGGTAACACCGCATATGTTTCATCTAGCTAAACGGTGATTAAAGGCAAAAATAAATAAATAAATGAAATTATATTGATTAAAGGCTTAATCAATATACAGGGTGTCCCCGAACTCTCTGGACCCCTTTTGTGGATATGTTCCTGGGATCGAGACAAACATATTTCACAATATAAACATGTATAAACGGGTAAGAACTCTCTAACGAAGCATATCCGGACCTATGAATATATAAATTTTTCATTATTTTTTGTTAGTAGAATCAGCTTAGTAAGTGCTCGGAACATAATGAAAATAACTGACTATTTTAGCTCATAATAACTTCAAAATATTTTGTTTTTAGAGTAATTCTGGGTATTGTTAACAACTACCAAAAAATACATTTTTCCTTTATTTGTCAATATCTCTGTTATCCTTTGAGCTACAGACAAAATAAAAACACTATTATGTTTGTCATTGAAAAAGTAAACTTTTTTGTCTCTTGTAATTTTTTTGTAAAGTTAGTGGTTTTTGAGATATTAGTCATTAAAAATTATAAACGGCCGCCATTTTGAAAATATTTAACATAATGTTCTAATTTTGCGTACAGTGATAAGAGTATACGCAGAAAATAGATGTACAAAGTTTGAGCTCAATATATCCTTTCTACTTTTAAAAATATTAAATATTTTGTAAAAAACACATACAGACAGACAGACGAAAAAATAAGCCCCGTAGACCCATGCTTATATTGTGAAAAATGTTTGTCTCGATCCCAATAACATATCCACAAAAGGGGTCCAGAGAGTTCGGGGACACCCTGTAGTTACATTATAACACAATGAAGACATTTTATCAGCTAAAAATATAACAATAATCACAACATATCAAATGTTTAGAACGAAAATGTGTGAAGATTTTTTTGCTTTTTATATTACAACTAGGGGAGACCCCTGCGTGCTCCGCACGCCAACCCCCAATGGTACCTTCTAAAAACCTATGTTATGTTTTATTTATAATAAAGGTGTAGTATTAATAATAACCTGAAAACTAAGATGGTAAATTATGTTAAATATTCAAACCAAATTATTTCTTATATTTTATAACAGCAGTTGATAATGGTTAAAAGAACCAGCAAGGCTCAGGTCTACACTTTAAAACTCTAACCTAAAAGGTGGAAGTACAAAAATAATTGCTTCAAATTTTGAAATCAGCTGTTAATGGAAATATTGAAGCAGCTATGTTAGCTGTTATTTTATTCAATTGGTTGCTATGGTAATAAATGTAAATACATGTGTTGATTTATCATTCTAGTCATAACCTAAGATTTTTTACGACTAAATTTACAAATATATTGAAATAAAAAAAGGTTTTTACCGAAATGAATTATAGCCTATGTTACTCAGGGATAGTGTAGCTTTTTATTAGTAAAAATATTTTTCCAATCGGTTCAGTAGTGCCAGAGATTACCCCCTACATACAAACAAACAAACAAATAAACAAACAAACTTTACCTCTTTATAATATTAGTATAGATTGTTTAACACATATACTATAGTTTAACATGAAAATTTGCAAGACATTCAAATCCGAAGATTAGGTAACTTCGTCAACGGCTGGAAGCATACCCACCACAGATTGCTCTACTTCCTCCCTTCTCTGAGATACCACCCTCTACACTCAACTAAGGCCTATCCCTTGATAGTTAGGCCCCTTTCAGACGGAGCGGATGCGGACGCTGGTACTATGCTCAGACCTTTTCAGACGAACACATAAGTTTTAATTCAGTTGAGTTTATTATAGCGTCATGGATCAAAGAAAGTTGCGTATATGAAGAATCAAAAGTATTATTCGTGATTATTTTCATGTATTTATGTTAGTTTCGATTCGAAGATTTGTTACCAAACACTTATAAAAAGTAGTTTCTAACCCATTTTTTTGTCTATAATAATTTAGTTAGCATTAAAATAAGTTCAACTACACTTTCATAGCGGTGTCATAGGTATTATTGTTATTTCCTATGATAATTACTATGTTTATACAGTGTAAAGAATAATTCACTTTGTATAGTTATGACTTGGATAGTTTTGTTATTTTATGTAAGTGTGTTACTGAAAATAATTATGGTATTATTACTTAATCAGTTGTTATTATAAGAATTTGAAAAATTATTAGCTAGAATCTTCTTTTCTGTACATGTCTTACTCAAAATGAACTTAATCCAAGAAATTGTCTGATCATACAATAATAATATAGAAAATGTAAAAGAAAAACCTAGAAAAATATACAAACTATTAATTTTGCTTACCAATATAATAGTTACTAGTAGATAATTAATTGTTTCTTAAATCAAAATATTTGATACATGATTATACACATCCAAATAATACATTTGATTTTTATAAAGCTTAATATAACATTAGACTGACCATAAATATTTTTTTGCTTGTCTGACATATTTTTTGCTTGTCAAGTTGGGGATTTAACTCACTGCAGGCCTTCCTTCAAGCTCCTGTTGTTATTGTTCTTGAGTGGTATTCGGCAGAGTTTTGTCCCAAATAAAATATTCCTGTCTCGCAAGAGCAATTAAATGTTCTATGTCAATTTCTTCGTCCATTTGTTGGTTTTATCCATTACTCACTTTAAAAAAAAAGATTATAATACGTCTTCACTCTGCTAAATTCAGAAAGAAACTGCGGGTAAAAATAGTCCGTATGAAAGGTTACATATAACTTGGCTGTTAAAATAGAACATGCGGGTCCGCATCCGCACATAGGTTTTTGACATGTGCTGTTGACTTGCGGGCCCGCATGTTTAGTACAGCTCTCCGCGTCCGCACTTGTTCCGTGTGAAAAGGTTATATTTAACGCAATACAAAATGTGTTTCACTACCCGCGTCCGCATCCGCATCCGCATCCGCTCCGTCTGAAAGGGGCCTTAGTTATTTCCTTTTCCTTTTGTAAGATTCGTCACTGTACAAATAATACAACCACGCCGTCAAAGAGTGGTTATAACATATTTACTTGCTTTGTAACTAGCTTGCTTCATTGCGAAATGTATTGAAAGGTCTATTAGTACAAATTGCTACCGTACTGTCTATAAAATTTTCCTCACTCTAATGTTCTCTAAACTGCATCAAGTCAGTAGAAAACATTAACAGGTTCACTGCTAAGGACACACATGTGAGCTTGACACTGAACACTATGAAAAGCGGCCGACGCACGCAAGGCCCCGTATGGGAGTATTTCGAAATTTTTGACTTGGACAACCAATAACAAATAATGTTAAAAGTATTTTCAACAAGATTAATTTATATTTAAAGTTATGTAAACATTTTAAGTTATGTTTTACAGTTATTTAACTTCATTTAACTTTATAATTTTAAATCAAAAAGTGTATTGTATATTTAAACAAACTTTGTAAATCGTGGTGACAATATTATATGCCATATTATCGAAACTAAACATTTATTTCATTCATATGTTGTACTGAGACAAAAAAGTAAATGTATGCTGTTGTGGGACCCCCGTCAGAAACGAACAAAGTTCATCACGCCTTTTCTTCCAGCCTTAACGGCAACATACAGACATAATTTTAATCTTTATTAATCAATTATTCTTTGCTATACAAATATTTACTGATCCATACGTTTAATTTTATTTTAATAAAGGTGCAGAATTAATTATAACATTAAAGCTAAGATGGTAAACACAGTTCAATGTAAATTCATTGTAAATACATTCAATAGGCTAAACATAAAATGTTCTTTCATCAGTCTTCACCTAACCTAAAATTATTGTATGTATGTTCCCGTTAAGGCAGGTAAAATAAATAAAATATACACAAGATAAATTTAGGTTAGGCCTAGACTGATGAAAGAACATTTTATGTTTATTGAATGTATTTCAGCGCTCAATAATAATATCTGAAATATGCCGGTCGGAACCGATCGTCTCTTAATTTAAATTGAAGAACCAAAACACATGTTCTTGAATGCATTTACATTCATTGCCATTGCAACCAATTTGGTAACGCTTTTTCGTTGCTGGTATTTTATATTTGTCATTGCCATAGCAACCAATCAATAACACTTTTTTTTCGTTACGCATTACATTTTCTATTTGTTAACTCCTACCGCAACCCGCGTTAAGGAACTTTGTTCCAATAAAAGAGTAAGATTTTTGATAAAAGGTGGTAAAATATAAAAAAACGACCAAATGATAAATTCAGAGATATAATTACTTATTTTTAAACATAGTTGGCGAGTTTACAATCCAAACCAAATTAATCCGCAGATCCAAGGGTCAGAACTTCAAGTGATTGTATTAAAGTTGAACTTTTATTTTTGCTATTATGTACTAGCTTGGGTCATTGGGCATCAGAATGGTATAATACAGTCATATATTTTAGTGATAGTGAGCCTTTTTAGAAGTAAATGGAAGCCACAACTATAGAGATGAAATTTTTAACGAGTACCGTCTGTGTGTCGTTTGACATGGACTGTTGGATTGAACAAAATGTCTGGAAACACCCAAACAAGTTTAGAACCTACACATATAGTCATCCCAAACCATTTACGAGGAATAATTAACTTTTGTGTATTTCTTGGTCATTAATTGTCATTGTGAAACACGATTAGTGTATCGAAAATTTGTCACGTGGAAGCCTGTGAACTATATTGCCCTTTAAAGGATATATTTAATTTGAATAGATTTGCATCACTGATATAATGTTTACGTTCACCCCTAAATGTAGGTACCATTTATTAAACTTTAGGAAAATGTACATTCAGTTCACCCAACACGCCGTAAACAAAATTAAATAAAGGCAGACAATTTGAATTATTAATAATTAACAAAACACTCCCGTTTTACTAGATGTTTACAAAAGGATAATTAATTAACAAGCATCCTGGTGCAATATTAAGGAAAGGCGGAAGCAACAAGTTAAATATAAGATTTAAAGTGGAGGGTTGATGTTAAAGAGAAGATGGGAAGAAAATCTTTGCACAAAGTAAGAAAGAAGACTAACAAAGACGTGTTTGCAGAATAACGAACTAATCGTTCGCCAGTAACTAGGTTTGAATCTAAGCAACCTTTACCCACTGCGCCAACCTGATCCTTGCGCTGTAATAGACGGTTACAGCAGGGCTGTATATTTGGCATACTGTAAAAATTTGAAAAGTTTATGATTGTCATTCAAATACCGAAAAACAATGGTTAACAAAACTTTACTTTTTTTAGAAAATAAAATAAAAACTGATTAGTGACATGTTTTTGACAAATGTTCAAGATAATCGTTTTATATTTAGTTACCAACATTAGTATCTCATACATTATTTGACAGGTAAGTGTTTTTGTTTAAAAAAATTCTGTTTTCAAACTTTAAGAATGGCCCCCATTTTACAATTATTAAAATTACTGTTTTGGGGTTGTGATATAAAAGCTGGTTTTAATATTAAAAAATGTGTGTATAATTTCGTATATGAATTAAAACACAAAAAACACGTTTCGTATTTGTGTTTCGTAGTTGACTATTCAAACGAAACAAAGCTAAGACTTGACTATCAAATGTTTAACACCTTCAACTGTAAATATCAGCAGGTTAATATTTAACCTTATATAATAATTCTTCAGATTTGTATAGAATTTAGATTAGTAATTCTTAGTTTTGTAAATAAATTTTACTTGTACGAAGTTAATAACAAGCTTTTTATTTTTTTTCGTTAGTCATCACAGCGTGTCTAAAGTAAAGATATACAGGATGGATAAAAAGTCTGGAAACGGTTTAATATTTCGTATATAAAGAAAACTTGAAGGTAGATGTGATTGAGGAACCTACTTGATGTAAAAATACTATTTTATTAAGATTTCAAAAAATGTATCAGCCATTTTGAATGTAACTTTATTTTGTTTTTTAAATGTGAAGTTGGTCATGTGATACATCATTTCGATGTAGAATTTCAAGAGAAAACCAACGGTAAAATTTGCACGTCCATATTTTTAACCGGTTTAAAATGACGGCCAAAAACAACGAAATCGTGTTTTCCGATTTTGCCCCATTTTACTGTGATATTTTTTGTTTTAATACTAATTATTCTTCTTCTTGGATTTAGAATTAAATAAGCTTGCAAACGATATGTCACACAACGATATTTGGGAGTAGGCTACTGTATTTAAAATATTTCAGTTACAGCCATTTCGATTTTTTCAAAATTTATTTCGAGAGATTCAATTAAATAACCAAATATTTGTTGGCATATCGTTTGAAAGCTTATTTAATTTTAAACCCAAAAAGAAGAATAATTAATGTAAAAAAAAAAAAAAATAGTACAACAATATCGGAAAACACAATTTTGTTGTTTTTGGACCGCCATTTTTAATTGGTTAAATTGGTTGGATGTGCAAATTTCACAGTTGGTTTTTTCTTGCAATTCTACATCGAAATGATGTATCACAAGACCACCTTCCCGTTAAAAACAAAAAACTAAGTTACATTAAAAATGGCTGATCCAAGATGGCGGATAAACTTTTTGAAATCTTTATAAAATAGTATTTTTACATAGAGTAGGTTCCTCAATCATAGCTACCTTCAAATTTTCTTGATAAATATACGAAATATTAAATCATTTCCAGACGTTTTCTCCATCCTGTATAACAAAAACACAATAAAAAGAACGAATAATGGAGGCTGACTTTAAACAGTTTCAACAGAGTTCAAAATACGTAATTTTTTATGGAAATAGACTTGCAATGAAAAACTATCCTCTTGTAATTCACTTAACAACTTCACCTCCATCCTATAATTTATGCTAAAGATTCATATCTCCACGTTGACAGTATAATCTTTATAACCCAAGTTTATATCGCAAGAACATAAATATTTCTAAACACCTTATTACTTCATCCTGAAGTCCCGTCTTATAATATTATCTTATTTCACTGTTTTATAGACGTGCGCGCGTTATCTACGTCTTAGACCTTACGTATTTCATTTTCTTATATTTTAGTCTCGAGTGTACATAAAATATTTTCACATTCGTAACACTAATATATCTGTAGTTTAAGAAAACTAGTTTAATGCTTTACTTAAAGGTTTCAAAATCTTCGCGTTTCTTTTTCAATATCTCCATTACAAAGAAATTATCTATAAAAAAAAAATACTGATGTCAATTGATCGCTACCTCTAATGCTGATTACTGTTCGTACATAACCCATAAGCGTCTAAATTATCTATCGGTGTTTCCAAATAGGTTCACAATTTCCGGAGGGGCATAAAGTTTACCTATTTATATTATATTTTAAAGATTAGTACTTTCAATTTAATTAGTTTTTGGAAACATAAAGGTAAATATAGATTTTAATAAGAGTAAAGATTTACTTTTTGGGAGTTTTCACTTATAATTTTGTAAATTGTTGGATGAAACACCAACTTTCAATAAAAAAATGTAGATTAAAAACCCTTTAAAATGCAACTTTGTAAGTCTTAATAGGTGCATTTTTGAGTGAGCAAAATGTGCGAATCCACATTAAAATTTGATATTTTAAAGTTGAAGCTTCGGAGTTGTTTAAAGATACCGTTAATGGCATGTAGAATAACCATGCACAAGTTGGGCCGTGTCGGTTGTATTTGGCATAGTTACTGTTTAAAACAATTTAAACCAATTTAGAGCATAATCTTGAAAAAATCATGTAGATGAATTGTTAAGGCCAATTAAAATTTGTCAATTTTGAAGTACTTATTTTGGAAGGAGCGGTCATGAGCTTAAAAACATGCTTTTCGGATTTATGTGAAAATGCCGAGAAGTGGGTTAACACGTTCACAGCTACGCAATGCTCTGTGTGTTGAAAAATCTCAAAATACGGGGGTTGGCGTACGAAACACGCATGCACTGTGTATTGAAAATACTCTCAATACGGAGCTTAGCGTGCGAAACACGCAATGCACTGTGTATTTAAAATACTCTCAATATGCGGGTTGATGTGAGAAGCACGCAATGCACTTTGTATTGAATATACTCCCAATACGGTGGTTGGCGTGCAATGCACTGTGCGTCGGCCGCTTCTCATAGTGTTCAGTGTCGAGCTCACATGTGCGTCCTTAGCAGTGAAAGTGTTAAAGGTGGTCCTGGACACGAGCAAGCTTAGTCGGAGTTTAGTGAAGTGAAGATGGAGGGGGAACTTCTCCTCTGCTGCAAGTTAGCCAGAAAACTAGGCAATATTCTTTTAGACAAAGTTTTATATTTTCTTGGTAAATAAAATATTTATAGATTCCTAAATAGT
>JAGFPH010002899.1:0-23008 GCA_018207615.1 Philaenus spumarius | reverse complement strand
AGTTCATATAAACACAGACCCGAAAAAGCTTCGTTTTCTAGATATCCACCATTTTGTTTTTTGTACAAAATAATTCTTATGTAGAGAACGGTGTGATTGATTGAGTTTAAACTGGGCATGACGTTTAACCTAACAATGATACATACCAAGAAAAATAATCGATTAAATCCAATCATGAGTTTGAAAATGGCAGCTGTTTGAAAATTTCAAACCTAAATTACTCAAAAACCGTACATTTTAACAAAAAATGTCAAGATACCTTTTTTGTATCCCTTTTAATTCCCTTTTAGGATGGTGTGATTCTCAAGACAATCGGATGAAGGGTGGGACACTATGTATACAGTAAGTTTTAGGGAGTACCGTTTTTAGTAAAACTAGAATGTACATAACTAAATCCACTTTCATTACATCAGGATAAGCTAAAGGTGAATAATGTAAAATACTTATAAATATTGTAAAATTTAGTCCAACCAACACAAGAAATGTACAGCTATGTCTTCAAAGTTTTGGAAGGTTCTGAATATATGACCTTCGGAATAAAATATTTGGCTTTCATAGAACTTTATAAACGGCATAAAATGAATCACATGTGTTGAAAGACGAGGGAGTGGCATGCAAGCCGAGCATGTTCTGTCAAGAAAAAAGAATTACGGTTGGGTTTATTTAAATACAGTTTTAACTTGAGCTAGACACGGAAGAGTTTTTAATATCGACTTTTCATGCTCACACTTTCGTGTGACACATTTATGAGAAATATCTAACTTGATTTATAAATAACTAGTGGCAATGACAATGCTTCGCTATTGCTTGATTAAGTTTTCAGCCTGGTTATCCCATTTCATCTCTTTGGCCTAAGTAATCGAATTGCAAATGTTTTTTTAAAAATATAAATTAAGAATAATATTAAATAATTTTAGCTTTACAGTTTGCAGGAATTCAGGGCACTTTATTTTTATTGTAGAGATATAGCTACCCCATTTAAATAATTTTGTTTCTAGGGGACCATATTCTCTAAAAAATCCTGGTACTAATATGTGTACATTGTGAAATTTTAGTAAAAAAAGTTGAGTAGTTTTTGAGAATATAGAAAAAGAAAGTGGATTATTATTCAATTTCATCACTTTGACTCAAGTAATCAAATTGCAGAGAGTTTTGTATATTATCTCTTAAAAAGAATATTACATATTATATAATTTTAGCTTTATAACTTGTTGGAAGTTAGTTTAATTTATATTTATAGTATAAGGGTAGCAATTCCATTTTAAACCCCAAATTGTGAATCTAAACCATCCAGGTACCAACTCAAACTCACACAAAAAATTCATCAAAATTGGTCCAGCCGTTTAGAAGGAGTTCAGCGACATACACACGTACATAAGAATTATATAATATACTAGAGGGCTCCCTCTCCTGCTCACTTCGCTCGCCAACAACCGCGGTGACTCGCGTCGAAGCAAATGCAAACAGGTTATTTTATATAAATTGGCCTTACTATTAAACTATTAATCATATGTCTTATTTATTTTAATTATGATATAACTTACTGGCTTCTTACTTTTAAATTACTTAATTTAATAAGGCTTTATTCTCTAGCTTTAAAGAAAGTATAACAATCAAAATTTTGACAACATTTTCACCCCTTAGCAGCATGCGACAAAATACAAATCATTTTACTTTTTCTGTGTATCTTGTAAGAAATAAATGTACAAAACTTCAGCTCTCTAGCTTTAAGGAAAGTATGACCATTAGTATTTATTGTTTTAGGGATTGTTTTAACAATTAAATTAAAATTAATTCTAGCCTATGTTACGCAAGGATAGTGTAGTTTTTATTAGTAAAACAATTTTTTCAAATGGTTCAGTCGTTCCAGAGATTACCCCTACATACAAACAAAATTTTCCCTTTTATAATATTATTAATAATAAACCCAAAGCTAAGATTGTAAGTAATGTTAAATGTTCATCAAATCAAATTATTTCCTGTATTTTATAACAGCAGTTATAATAAAAGGTTAAAAGAACCAGCAAGGCTAATAAAGGTTAATACACTTTAATACAAACGTAACCTAAAAGTTATATATTTAAATAATTGCTTCAAAGTTTGAAATCAGCTGTTAATGGAAATATTGGAGCAAACAGCTGTTGTATCTGTTATTTTATTCAATTGGTTGCTATGGTAATATATGTAAACACATGTGATGATTCATCAGTCCAGGCCTAACCTAATATTTTTTTCCGATTAAATTTACAAATATTAAAATAAAAAAGGTTTTCATCAAAATAAATTATAGCACTCAGGGATAGTGTAGATTTTTATTAGTAATACTATTTTTTCAATCGGTTCATAAGTTCCAGAGATTAACCCCTTCATACAGAACAAAATTACCTCTTTATAATATCAGTATCTAGATAAAAATCTATTCTAACATAAAAACCCAATGCTGCAATTAACAAAAGCAAAGAACAAAAAAACATAAGATAAAACAATTAATTAGACTAAGTCCTTGTGGGATTTTCTTCCAAATACGCTTAATATGGAGAAGTATAAATAAAAAAAAAACCTGTGCAATTAACAATAAATACACATTTCACAGTTACATTACTTGTAAGGAAAGTGACACCCTAATTTTGTAATAGTCGTTTTTTTAACATGAAATTTTACGCTAACCCGCAAATGTTTATTACAGGTGGTTTTCCAAAACTTTTTATTTCTGGATATAAAAAAGTTCAAGAATTTTCTGATAATAGTTTTAAAGATATTCCCGAAAATGTAGTATGTAATTTAGAAACTAATGCAACTAAAATTTATTAAAAACTATTTTGTTCGAGGTAGGTCTACTGATATATATATATATATATACTTTACAGGAAAATTTAAAGTATATCCAAAACTTTGTGCAAAAGTGATGAAAAATAAATTTTCCTTTAATTGCGCTGTACGGTAATCACGTGTTTGGGAACCATTAGATCCTTCATTTGTTTCCTCATTGTATACTAATGTTATAATTTCATTGTGGATAAGGTCCCCGAATCACTATCTTAATACAAGGTTAATTTATATTACCTGTTTTTTCCGTCAAGTGATCCACTAGTATTAAAAACACTACCGCTACCGATACTGACTTAGGACTTTGTATCGGTCAGTCCTAACCCAGTACCCGTGCGGGCAACTACAAACTAAATGTTGTGCGTTGTTTTTTTGTATATTTTTGTGTATGTGTTGTAATGTCAATGTGTTGTAACAGTTTTTTTAATGTTTGACGACCTCATGTGAGCAACTTTTACACCAGAAGATGGACTATTGAATACGTCCGAAACCGCGGTAGTGTTTTTAAATACTAGTGGATCACTTGAAAGAAAAAAAAACAAACAAACAAAACAAAAAAACAGGTAATATAAATTAACCTTGTATAATATTATAAATTCAGTAAACTTTCGAAAAGATGATAATTAAAATAGTACTTCTCAGGTTATTTGTAAGAAAACTTATCGAAATAAATCTATAGTCGCAGATGCTTTTCTATCCAATTGGGAACTCCTTTCCCACTCAATTTCCATCGAACATACTTGTTTTAGTTGAAAACTTCATTAGGACAAAAAGGTCAACCTCCTTCGCTTTACCTTCTGCAGAATTACGAACGATCATATAGTAAGTAGAAAGCAGCAAAGTGCTCTGCTCTCCCTCTCTTCTTTTAACCAGTTTCTGATAAAACGTTTAGCATTTTGCACCCAAATCCAGGATAGCAGGATCAAACCATCCTTCCTAAGCCAGCTCGTCCACTTCTTCGTTGCCATAGCATCAAGAATAGCTTTACGTCTTTCGACCTTTTCTAATTCTTTCAGCAAATCTTACACTCTCACCCACCTAACAGTTAAGTCACTTATGGTTCTCAGTATTACGTAACTATTGAGTAGATCTTGATTTTTCTCTTATAGCGAACTTCCACAGGAAAGGTGAGCTATTGCAGTGACTCTCATAATGAGACCTAAGGTCGGAACTGGTCAATGAGCACCGATCATGGTCCCCAGAACACGTTTTGGGAGGGTCATTAAAATTTAAATATATATGTTTGTTTTCACTCTAACTGCAGCATTTTATTTCTGGTTTAGTCCAAATTTGGTACACAAGTTGGTTTCCTAAGTAGCTCAGACGAGTTCGCTAGAAAAAGTAGTTCAACAATCAGAAGTTCGTTTTGACGTTAAGAAACAGTTTGTTTGTTTAGACAGATTATTCGTACTAGAACGAAATATGTTGGGGGTTTACATTAAAAATTAATGAATAAAATATTATGTCCATATATGGGACTTTTATTATAAAGTACTTTACTTACTCAATCCATGACGCGTTTCGGAACTACTTCCATCATCAGATATCCCCCTGCTGTGGTCGTCATAACATTAAAATAGATTATTAAAAGAAACATAACACATACTTATACACGCTCACATTAACACAAAACACAAAAAATATACATCCGCGTGTGCACACCATCGACCACGTTTGACTACTAATATGACTGCTTCCCCTTCCTGCCGTATTGCGCTTGCTGTTTGTCTTCCTTATCTAGTATTCTCGCGAAGTTATAAATTAAATTAGATTGTATATCCAGTTCCGAAACGCGTCATGGATTGAGTAAGTAAAGTATTTTATAATAAAAGTCTCGTAGATGGACATAATATTTTATTCATTATAATCAGTGACTTGGATACAAGTCAGTGAGTTTAAAAAAATAAATGTAGGAGTTTATTTTGCCCATTTTTTTAACGAACTTGTAGTCCATCTAGTTTCTCAAACTCAATCAAAACATAATATACTATACGGGTACGAGGGGTGAGGGTATTTACCGTGGGGCAGCTTATGATTCTAGACCGACTGCTGCGATGCCCACTCGTCCGTTGTGAGCAAAGTGAAGTTCTCTAATCGGGTTTCACCGCTGCGAGCGTATCGAAGCAGCGCGTGAGCCATGGTTGAGGTGCAAACAAATTCTACTAATATATTTCATACAGCAGCTATTCAGCGCCTTTGTGAGTAGGCCAAATTCCCAAATAGTTGGTTGAAACCCTAAAGCGTATAAATTTAATTTTGGAAATTCACTCAACTCACGACAGCGGTTCGGCTACATGATCAAATTATCCTCTAGATATTAACCCATTGTACAGTGGCAAACATTAAAAACTAAACTAAATATTCACGTAAAATTTGTTATGAAATATTAAATACGGTATTTAAAGTTGTACAAATTCTCTGATTACCCGCCGTAAGATTTCTGCATGAAGCGCGTGTAAAATTTTAATCCTTTATAGAATATCCTTGAAAGAAAAGTTTAATGTAATTAGTTAATTAGACAAGATAAAGTAGGGTTGGAACCAACTTTACAGATAGTGTATTCGAAGTTTGCCGGGATCTAATCAAGTTAAAATAATTGTAAGTCAGTTCAAAGATCTTTAATAATTTTCCCGTAAATTTAATATTTATTCATTTCCGATAATTCACATGCGTTATTTTCCCAAAAAACTTTGTTATTAATAGATTTGTTATACTAAAGTACATATTACACTTATTAATCATATAATCTTCAAATTGTTTTGATTGAAGATTTTCTATCAAAGAAATTTGACGATTCTTTGACAAACTAATTCGTTCGTCAAATTTTGATGAATCTTTGACATGTTGTTAAAGATGTTGTTTTTAAGATTTTCCAAAAAGAATAAGAATATAGTACTAAAATATTAATACAGCACACACTTTTAGGTAACCCCTAACCTCAGAATATACTTTTTTCAGTTTGTATATATTATATTCCTTGTGTTCCATTCTTTTATATTTATAACTAGTGGACCCGCCAATGCTTCGCTATTGCTATTGCTTGATTTACCTAACCTAAAATTATATTCAGTTTTTGATCCAAATCAGTTGTTGATCAAAATCAGCTGTTTTAAGCTTTTCATACGAACAGCTGTTTTTTGTGCCCCTGATAAAAATCTTTCTTCTTATTCCTTAAGATTGCCTTCCATAAGATTAACATTGAAACTTTGAGGGCCACTGGGGCGTAGCCCTAATGTCCTAGAACTTTGGTAAATGGCCTAAAACCTTCCCAGGGTTAACCTGTGTTACTATGAAAAATTTCAAAGCAATCGGATGGACGGTTCGGTAACGCATAAAGGACAAACATACAAACGTACAGACGGACATACATTGAATTTTATATATATAGATATGATGGCGAAATTGACATGAAGTTTCGAAGCTGTGAAAACGTTTATTTTATATTACGTAAAAGAAGAATGTTTGTGGAACATTCAGACTAAGGCCTAAAAAAACAGTGATGCAAGGCAAAATCTTTTTCCTACAGCCTAACAAAGTGCGTTTTGCACACTCACAGCAGTTCGCAAACTAGTACATGCGTTCAGCGTCAAGTAATTATACCTCTGTTTTAATTTCATAGCACGGCGTGCATAAAACCAATACTTTGCAACCTATTGTGCAAAGAAACAGCTGATGTAGGCTAAGTTTTGAAAATTTTTATTGCTCTTGGTGGCATACATAAGAACTATAATAATATGGAATATACAGTACGTTTGAGAACTAGATTGTACTGTTAACATATTTTTTTAGTAAAACAGATATTTAAAAAAAAAAAACTAAAACACTAATTTAAAATGCAGCCGTAGGAAAAACGTTGAGTGTATTACGGGTGCAACGCATACTTAGTCATCCTCAATAAACTGTCAAATGTGTATTTCGTGTGACAAACTCAACTTTGCAAACTTAAGAACAAATGGTTTGCAGCATGTAATATTGGGGTTAACAGTATAGCATATGTTTTTTTTTTTTTGTAACACATTAAAGGGTTTCTATTATGTTTAATTTATTGAATAAATATTATTACAAGTTTTTTGATTGGGATTTAAAATCTTAAAAACTGTTGTGATACGAATCACGATATTCCAATTGTAATCCTTTAATAATAGTTGTTTACACTTAGTATTTTTCTCCTTTCTATCCATGGTCGGACCCATAATCTTTTTTTCATTTTTGTTATTTTTCTTAAGTAGCGCCTTGGTTATATAACCTCTTGAAGCAGTAACAAAACAAGTTAGCATTCCTCGATCCGTTATAGCATCTGAACTGTACGAATAAACCGAAAAATAACCCCAAATATATCTGTAGTTGACACACTAATAAAATTGCAGAGGTAGAGATTGCCTTTCATCTGTCAACATCGGTTTTATAGTTTAGCAGCTCCGTTACAACATAACCATATAGATATAAACTAATATCTTAATAACCCTTTTTGTTTCTTTATCAAAGAAATTGGACAGGTGTAATATGTTTTCTTTGTCAATTATTTGATTAAAGATTTTGATAAAAGTTTGACCAAATATTTGACAAATAACTTTGATAGTGTAAGCAGCGAATATATATTAGACTTCATGTATTCATTAGACAAACCTCGTCAAGGATCTACTCATTATAAATTTTTTCCAACTTTGGCATTTTTCACAAGTTTACTGACGTCGAACAAATGAATAAGCCCATATGTAAATAAAGTTCAAAAGGCAACATAGTTTGAGTGGGCTATACAAATGGGACATTATTTGTACATAAACTTTGGCGTTAAAAATATTGATTTAACTCGTTTGAACCTAAAAGTTTTGTTTGAAAATGGAAACGCATAGAAAAAAATACAAAAGTTTTTATATTCTTTGCAATTAAAGGAATTTTAATCCGTAAATAATGATTATTATTGTTTACTACCAGTGAACTTAAAACTATGACAAACACAGCTAATTAATGATATTCCTTTTCAAACATTACTAACTAAATGTCTACGCCAACTAATATTATTATTAATTTTTAAATTTTCATACAAATTTTATATTTTAAATTACAAATAGCCTGCAATACATTTTGAAACGAAACATTAAATTTTCAAAATGCTTTCCTTTACAGATTGGTAAAGCGCTAACCTCGAATAATATCAGTTTACGTTGATATCATATAACTTATTTTAAACCCAGTCGATCAAAGAAATTGGACAGTTGCAATATGTTTTCTTTGTCAATTATTTGATCAAAGTTTTGATAAATAACTTTGATAGTGTAATATGCCACTAAGAGAAGTTTAGACCCAGAGTGGTTACGGTGCGTAATTAATACAACTTGTTGCTATTTTAATTGATATTATAAACTTTCGAATAAAAAATTCGCACACATGTTACATTAAAGCTGATCCAGGAATCAAGTGCATCTGAACTCAAGTGCATAAAATGGAATTAATGCAACACGACTCCAAAGAGATTACATTTGACGACTGCTGCTGAATAAATCCAACCCACTCTACAACCAAATTAAAAATGCAGTTTGAAAGCACGTTTTTAACTTGGCAAGTCGTTTAATATTTTGTAGATAAAAGTGTACAGTTTCAATATGGACCTCGGATTTAAAGATACGGTATCCTGAATCTAATTTATATTTTTAAATAACACCCAAATTCATAAACATTTATACTAAAACGTAATATAAAAAACTAGGGGAAACCCGTTGAAACCTTCTATACACACAATCATGTGTGTTTTTCTTTATAATAAAGGTGTATGATTAATAATAACCCCAACGCTAAGATGGTAAATAATGTTAAATTTTCAAAATAAAATTATTTCTTATGTTTTATAACAGCAGTTATAATAAAGGTTAAAAGAACTAGCAAGGCTGAGGTCTACACTAAATAAATAAAGTAATACTACAGATAAATAAAACGTTTATGGATTTGTTTGAATATAATTCATCCATGTACCTTTGAACAACTTAAAATACTTGGAACTCTTTTATAAATATATTTTGTAACTAATTATTGTTAAGATCATGTACAACTAGAATTTTGGAACAGGACATTAGGCAAATTCTTTTCAAAATGAGTGTTTACTTAGGCAACTTGGAGGAAACACTAAATAATAATATATATTCCTTTCAATAATTACATCCCACTTCTGAATAACATTCTTTACCGTCACAGCACGCACATCTTTGTAAAAAATTTGCGTTCCGTATACGCGGAACGATACGCCACGGATTAGACAATTCCCGTCTCCCACGATAGGAATTATTTCGAACTCGTTAAAACGAAGGATTATTTATTATAACATCGATAATTCAATAATTACAAAGCAAACGCGTAAAAATCGCTCACGGTACGCGTGAAACACAAACCTAGAATAACGACCATTATATTCCATCCAGTTCAAGCCTGCTAACTCACAACGTAACTGAGGAAACGCCCCCAACGAACACTCTGAACTTGACCAGAAGCGACGACGGCGGCGCAATACACAACGCAAGTTGAATTTTTTGGTGACCCGCAAACGCAAGTTTTTAAACTAATTACACCACTCGATAGAAAATGTAATTTAAAACATTTTCCTCGCTTACTGCATCCACTGAGCACTGATAGTTTTTGAAATATTTTGTTTTGAACATTGTCGTCAAAATTTTGAATTTATATAGCTGGAAAAATAAAAGAGATAGAAGGGGACTGTAAGCGGCGTAAATGTTCTTAATTTGTAGCTCTTTTGATTGAGATATCAACCACCTCGTACCTTTTTTAGTTTTTAAATGACATATCTAGAGGTAAAATGACACCCATTAAAAACACATCATCAAAATCGGTCCATTAGGAGAGGCTGGGCGATTGGAAATAGGTTTTCGACAAAAATCTTTTAATATATATGTATATATATTAAAAATATATATATACAGGGTGATTCTGTAACGCAAGGAGATGATTGAGGGGTGGTCGTATGAGTCAAAATAAAGGAAATCCTTCCTATACACGCTATTATGTCCAGAAACGCTTCTTTCACCAGCTGTCCGCCATTTAGTGTTTTCATCAAAATAATTTACATACCTAGAGCGGCTTACTCATCGATGTAACAAAACATTTAAAACACATTTATTGATAAATTTTATCTCTATACATCTAAAGCCCCGATAAATAACTCTTCTTCCATGCCAAACATGAATAAAGTTTTCTTTAAATAAACCCGAGCAGTAACTCTAAACAGAACATGTTTGCTTCGCACGCCACTCCCTCGTCTTTCAGCACACATGATTCATTTCATGACGCTTATGGAGTTCCATTAAAGTCAAATATTTTATTCCGGGGGACGTATATTCAGAATAATATTGCTTCTTGGCTAAAACTTTCAAGATCTAACCTTCGTAGTCTTCTATATGTCAAACTTTGTTACCAAGTATAAAAGGTAAACCGATTATTTATTCAATCGTTGATGAATAATGGCCTGAATAATGAATAATAATTCTGCCTTTGCCTGTCTTCCTACTATATATGGCATTAAAGTGTTTCACGTTTATTAATTTATTTAGTTTATAATATAAGCTCAATTGGATGAAATCAAGCTCAATCAGGAATCGCGCCCATCTTTTTCTATTTTTCTGGCACTAATAATGTTTTAAAAAAATACATTTTTTTGTAATCAGTGAATTTAAACCACCTAAATAGGTAAATGTGAACTTAATATACATAATCTTTAAAATCTGTTTTATAAACAATTTGTTTCGTATATTGTCGGATGTTTTAACGTTTCGTGTTGAAAATGGGACATTTTTACAACTGAACGATATAGACAGTGCAACATCATTTAGAAGAAACCATTGTACCTTGTGTACTGACAGCGGTTTGACCTTAAAGCCTTGGCTACGGTACAAGTGGTGATCGGTAAGCGGTGGGCGGCAGGTGGCAGTAGCAGGTGCAAGCGGCGCACGAAAATTATCTAACTGATGGAGTTTCCTTGTTAAACACGGTTGGCTGGCTACGATGCAAGCGGCGGATGTGCGTTGACATAACGCTCGCAGCAGGGTGCCGCTCAGGATCAAATCAGTTAGATAATTTTTTGACTGCCGCCCGACGCTCATGAGTTTTTTTACTTTCAACAAACATATGACATTGGTTAAAAAGGCAAAATTAAGTATTTTTGATACGTATACGTTTATGGCATACTAACAAAATTTCAAAAAAATCCAAAGGTAAACAAAAAAGATGCTAATTTTTGCCAGTATACTTTCGAAATTTTGTATTCGGTTCAAGGATTTATTTATTCTTTAAACACCTTGAATTATGGATTAAACAACACCACTGGATTAAAACTTTCTGCTATGGGACTACTTACCATTGTTATTTTCACAGAAAGCATATATTTTAAAATTACTCCCTCCCCGGGTTACACCTGAATTTATGTTAAAATCCGACTGTAAACAAAAATTATTCTAAATTGTGCGGTTATAATTTTGGAATTTATCATTCTGTTCAATAGTTTATTTATTTTTTAAACCTCATAAAGGATTTAAACTTTTTTTGTGTGACTGTTTAACATTGTTATTTTCACAGGAAGTATATTTTTTTTTAAATACTCTCTACCCGGGTTACACCTGAATTTCTGGACAAAAGTAAATATCACTTAAGTCTACGGTTAAAGATATAGTAGTCCTACATTGTGATTTTCCTATAAATATTGGTCTCTCACTAAGTATTTCAGTCAGCACTAGCTCCTCGTGTGACTTCATCTCGTTGACTGTGGGAATGTTGCCGCTTGTATCGTAGCCACATCCGCCGCTTAGGCAACTTGCAAGTAACGATCGCCGTACACCGCTCACCGCTTGTATCGTAGCCGAGGCATAACTCGATTAAACTGAAGGATATCGAGTTTCACTTACACGGCAAGGGTTCCGTGCAATTAGCTACCTTGAAATTGTCAACTTGTTTAAGGAATACCTAAACCGAAGACTTAAGTTGATTTAATTGTTTACAAAAATATTTTATAATTGCGTTCAAAGTGATGTACTAGGATATGAGTACAAAACCACATTAAGAGGGGCCGATAGAGTAATGATGTCAAGTAAACTGGTTTCTCTTAATATTCTGTTACGTCCGTGAAGTTCTAAAATAGGCTTAATTAAAAAACTACAAATAACTCAAATATAAAACATTGGTTTGATATCGATAAATATCAAACTATATCGAAGGGTGCCTTACGTAAAATTCTTAAAAAGCTTAACATGATTATGTTATTGTTGTGATTATTTAAACATAAGCAGGATCGCTTCATAGCTTAAACTATACAAGAGATCCAGCCTGTGGCCACGGAGCGAAAAACATCAGATACCATCATTGGGGTAAGGATCAGAGTTCGTTTCCTGAATTGAATCAATATTTTTCCTCCAATTTATTCGTTATATTGTACAAATGGTTTATTTCCCCTGTAATATTACTTTTCATTAAAATTGTATTTTTACTAGGCTGCTATTTAATTTAGACTTTGCTGTAAATAGTTTACGTTTTTTCCATTTGTTAGGTATCATTTATTGTTTGTTATTAAGTTAAATCGTCTTTATGCAAGTGAAGCCGCCATTAGTTGCTAGTAATATGACAAAGTGAACTAATTGTATTTATATTATTTGAAAGTGATCTAAACATAGATACGTGTTACAGTTGAACCAGTCGAAGAAAGTAATAAAACAACTTGTTGTAAGTTGTTTCCCTTGTACAGTACTTCGGTTTGACTTTATATACTTCTTATTTTGTTTATTTTTTTAAGGTTAGAAACTGATTATGTTTATACATAGATTTATAAAATACTATCTTTTGTATGTAAGTCAAATGATCCACTCTATGCGTTAACACACTACCGCGGTTTGGATGAATTTCAGTCATCCACATCAGGTGTTGGAATTATCACTCACACGAGGTCACCAAAACATTTAATAACTTTTACAATATTTAAACTACACAAAATACACAAAAATTGGGTGTGCTTAAGACCATACGTTGGAAGTGATAACTTCTATGATAGATTTATAATTTTATCAGTATTAATATTAGAGGAGAATAAGGGTCAACAAATTGCACAAGTCAATATATTGTCAAAACATATTATATGATATTTTAAAATTGCATAATTAATCATTCAAATAACAAATTATTCTTAACTCCTAAAAATTGTAAGTAATTTAAGTATATTTTCAGTTATCAGTAAATCTGCACAACATTATATTTAATATATTTTCTCACATTATACATTACAGTACACATTTTTATTCCATTTTAAGCGTGTATATAATCTAATTATATCAAATTATAAATAATCAATATGAAAATTGACCATATTTCATTTGTTTAATTTAAAATAGAGAAAAGTCTTTAGCTTTGGCTAAAAAAATGTAATATGTTTTAAATTTCCAAAAGTGTATAAAAAATTGTAGAAACTTAAAAAAATTTAAAATTTTTTAATTATTTTGTTAATTATCTTAAATTTTTTTTAATTTATCAAAAATAATATGATTTCCTTTTTGTCTATCAGATTTAAAAATGCGTAGTCAAAGGTTATACATTTTCCATTTAAAAACGTTATAGAAAGGTTATGGAAAAATCCTCAAATAATATAAATATAATTGTAACTGTCAATGTATTTACAATGTATTAACGAATCCACAAAGAAAATTCAACACTTTATCTATATCATGAGTCACTTTCTATGTATATAGTAAATCACGTGAAAAGAGGTGACGAAATATTTATAACAGAAGTTTTAGTACTATTAAAAAAATAGGCAATGATTTTAAGTTATATTTTGGACTTATTCAAATTAACTGTTAATTTATTCAAATGATACTAAAAGTATTCAAACGGCCAAATAAAAACCATTAAAACTCGCACCGATGTACAATATACTCGAAGTCATGAGTAAATAGCCTATGGGCTAGTAGTTCTGAGAAATCGCAGGTGGCAGCACACACCAACATTCCCTGATGACCGCACCAACACAATAACAAATATTTAAAGCAGAAGAACGTTAGAACACTCGACGATTCACACTAAACTCACACATTAAGCTGATAAGAACAGATACGACACTTTAAACTTAGCCAAGAAGCGATACTAATACAAGGCACTTTGAGTAACCAGTTAAAAATCTGCAATAGCGTGAAGTTTATATTAATTGTCATTTTCTATATAGGCCGCTGTAACAAAGACCATAGTTTCCGGGCGAATTGCCTTCAGGATTACGTTCGAAGCGTTACTAGCTACATTTTAACACGGAAGCAAGCGCTTACTTGTCTACATATACTATGTACCTCCTAATCCCTCTCCACGCTCTGACTTTGTGTACGCAAAAAGTTCGTGACGCAAGATTTCAGAAACATAGTCAAGTGAAAGTGATTAACGGTCCAATAGAAGTTATAACTTCAAAAACAACGTATACATTTAAATTAATTAGTGCAACACGCAATCTTGTCAGCACGAAAGCCGGGTCAGAACTCAACTGGTTCTGACCCGGCTTTCGTGATGACAACATTGAATGTTGCACAAATTAATTTAAAATTTAAATGTGCTCATTGTTTGTGAATTGTGTTTGTATTGTGCAGTTTAAATGTTGTAACAGTTATTTTAAGTTTTGACGACCTCATCTAAGTGATAGTTCCAACACCTGATGATGGATGAGTGAAATTCATCCGAAACAGCGGTAGTGTTTTAACGCATAGAGTGGATCACTTGACGAACACATAATAGGTAATATTGTATTAACCTATTTATAAATTCAGTGATTCGGGACCTTTCCAAAATTATTATGTTTATCATAAAGAACACAAACATTATTTCGAATTTTGAATTGTAAAATCATTAGGGCCTACATTGAAATTATCTTATATTTTGAATAGATTTTTGTAGTCTATGTTGACACACTATTAAGACTGCAGAGGTAGAGATTGTCTTTCATCTGTCAACATCGGTTTTATAGTTTAGCAGCTACGTTATAACACAACCATATAGATATCCACTAATATCTTAATAACACTTTTTGTTTCTCCATAGAAGGGAAAATAAAATGTAAATACATACTCAGCTACTGTATTTTTTACCTCGAAAATTTCATTTTTCTTTAAACTCGCTTGACTTTTGCGTCCGAGTTAAAGATAGATGACCCTCTTCACCCCCCAGAGGGGAGACCCATGGGGTTTTCTCAACAAGATATTTGTGCAATAAATCATCTTAGTATTATTAAAGTTTCAGAATGTAATTCTAAATGTATACGGATTATATAAATCGTTACCTACTACAATCACGAAACTAAAGATAATTTCCTTAATAAAGTAAATGTTTGGCATGAGAAAAGAAGCAGAAAGGTAAAGTTTAAATTAATTAACAGTAAAGATTAAAGTGAAATTCTAGCAGCTTAGTGATGTGGCTTATACGATGTTTAAAAGATTTAAGATTATTTTATGTATCTATGAAAACAAGTGTTAAAAATAATGTATAACATTTTAGTTGCGTTCCTCGTAAATCCAAAGCAAAATACAAGTCGTTACTAAGTTTTTATTTTATTACTATCAAATAAACGTTAAATTTCATTGATCAAATATGTTCCATCAAAGAAATTTGACTATTAATTGACAAACTATTCGTTTGTCAAATTTTGATAAATCGTTGACATACAAACGTTGGCAAATTTAAAAAAAAAGAATAAGAATAAAGTACTGAAATATCAATATAGCACGCATTTTTTCGGTAACCTCCTAACTTTAGAATATACTTTTTTCAGTTTGTATATATTATATTCCTTGTGTTCCCTTATTTTATATTTATAAGACGATGACGAAATTGATGAGTGTTGAAGCTGTGGAAAACTTTAATTTTACATAAAAGAAGAATGTTTGTTTAACATTCACACTAGTCTGTAATAACGGGGTTGGAAGTATAGCCTATGTGTATGTATTTTGTAAAACATTAACAAGATTTTGACAATGTTTACTTTATTGTAAAAGTACTTTTAAAATATTTTTTAAGGATTTGTTTTTGAAATCTTAAAAAGCGTTATAATACGTACCACGAGCTTCCCAACTAAAAAAACTCAACTTTGCACCATTGATACACAAGAACAAATTACAAATGGTTTGCTGCATGTAATGTTCGGGTTTGCAGTATAGCATATGTTAATGTTTTTTGTAATACATTAAAGGGGTTTTTATTATGTTTAATTATTGAAAAATATATTTAAAAGTTTTCTTATTGGTTTTTAAAATCTTAAAAGCTGTTATTATGATAGGCATATGAATCACGATCTTCCAACTGTAATTCTTTAATGATAGTTGTATTTACATCTAGTAGTTTTCTCCTTTGTACCAAGTTCGGGCCAATTTTTTCGTTTGTTACTATTTTTCTTTAGGAGCGCCATTATTAAATAACCACTTGATACAGTAACATAACAAGTTAATATTCCTCGATTCTTTAAAGAATCTGAACTGATCGAATACACTGAAACATAACACTAAAATATATATATATATATTTAATAACCCAGCTGATCAAATAAATTGAACAGTTGTAATATGTTTTTTTTGTCAATTATTTGATCAAAGATTTTGATAAAAGTTTGACCAAATATTTGGCAAATAACTTTGATAGTGTAAGCAGCGAGTATATATTAGACTTCATGTTCAAGGGAGCAAACGAATTGGTTTAGATAATAACATCCTTCTAAAGGCATATTTATTTTAGAGCTGGGGTGCAGTTTGTGATTACATGTCAAATTTAAATGTGATTTAAATAATTGGTAATTAAAGGCATTTTGATGAAAGGTATTATTTGTTGCCGTTACAAAATGGCGGCAAACCTCGCCAATGGTCTACTCTTTATACATTTTTTCCAACTTTGGAATTTTTTCACAAGTTTAAGGCTCTTCAATTTCGAACAAATAAATAGCCAAATGGGACATTATTTGTATATAAACTTTGGCGTTAAAAACATTGATTTTACTCGTTTGATCCCAAAAGTTTTGTTTGAAAATGGAAACGCGTAGAAAGAATTAACTAAGTTTTGATATTCTTTGAAATTGAAGGAACTTAAATCCGTAAATAATGATTGTTATTGTATAGAACCAGTGAACTTAAAATTGTGACAAAAACAAGTAATTAATGATATTCCCTTACAAACATTACTAATTAAATGGCTACGCCAACTGTTTTTCACTTTACATATTACAGCATTGAGTTTAAAATGTTCATAATTATTTTGTATCATAAATTACAAATACAGTACATTTTCAACAAAAACATTAAATGTTCAAAGTGCTTCTCCTCTACAGATTGGCAAAGCGCTAACCTCGAATAATATCAGTTTACGTTGATATCATATAAAATATTTTAAATACAAAATGGATATTCTAATAACCTTATTTCTGTTAGGGTTTTAACATGTTTTTATATATAAATGCGTTTGCTTTGCATTGTATTTTAAATACATTACAATTGAACATGTAATAAAAACAATTTACAAAGTACCTATATGAGGTTTTATAGCCGCTATAAATAAAGTGTTTTTACTTTAGAAATCAAGTTTTACGACATAAAGTTTATAGGTCAAACTGCACTCCCAGGGTATATTAATATCTATATACTATATGTGTCTAGCAGTAAACTATATCATCATGGAATTCCCTAAGTATTGCCCTAACTATAAAGCCGACTCTAGGGTTATAAACTTATGCCTTACATTACAGTGTTATTAGACGTTTTATATAGAAACTGTGCTCTGGCTGTATTATAGAGGATTAGTAGATAGTAATGTAATTACTTCATTCACTTAAATGTAGTTTGTTGTATAAGAGCAACGAACATTTAATGCGTCCCGGTACAATACTTTTTGAAAGAGATGTTTATTTGTTTAATACTAAAATGAAATTGTTTAAATCTGACAAGTCTATATTCCAACCTATCCACCCCTGAAGTATCTGCTAATATCGGCGTGGTAATTGCATCATGTGAGACCAAACGAATAGATCGAATGAGACCAAATGATCTAAGTACAATAATACACAATATTATAAAGGTAAAATGGTATTACTTTTTGTACGAAGGCCTACAATATTTCAAATTGTAAAATACTAAAGACTAGGCTCACTTCAAATATTTATAATTATGTATTGCTGTTCTTACTGATCCGCAATATTACTAGTCTATTGTCCTCACGCATAATAAAAATGTATGATATACTGGGAAATTGATACATTTTGTTACTTTTGTTCCGATTAGGATAACGAAATTTCAATTTATCTTTCCAGGTTTCAAGAAATACAGTTAGCGTAAGAAGTTCCTTGTGTTGACCGCAGAATCAAACTAATAGGTAAGAGTTTTCTCCAATAATTGCCGTTTACTGTTCATAGTAGGTTAGTAACAAATGTATCATTTAGCATAAATATGAGGCGACCTCTAGCTAACATTTTAGATGATAATAAGACAAATATCCGTATTTTCTACCATGTCCATTAAAAAAAATCTAATCCCCATAGTTGTAATTTAGGTAACAAGTTTTGTAACTTGCTTCTTTGCCGGATTTACATGTGAATTACGTACACTGTTTTACTTATTTTCTATGAACGTGTTCCTATGCTTCGCAAGTCAATCCCTGTATTGGGAGTATTTTCAATACACAATGCATTGCGTAATTGGCACGCCAATCCCCGTATTGGGGGTATTTTCAATACACAATGCATTGCGTGTATTAGTGATTATTACGTAGAAAGGTTCAAAAATAAAAAATAAAGTAATTTCTACTCATTTAGGCTATACACATAGAAAATAAAAGGTCATCTCCTAGCATAGGAAATACTAAATTTGCTTAGCAGTGAACGTGTTAAAACAAAATTCAACCGATTGCTACAAATAAACAGGATTACACCTAAGCACTATAAGAACAACCTTGTATTGAACAAATAAGAAAGACAAATATTTAATCTATTATATTCGGTGTTCCACTGGAATTTGAGTAGTGAAGTTTACTGTTCTCAACATTCAAATACCCGATACTGATACAAATACGCAATGAAAGCCAATGCACAACTCTTTTAATAATATCATTTAACAATAGGGATTAAGTTAGGTAACATAACTGTTACTTAAATAAGAGAGAGAGAGAGAGAGAGAGATTAATATAGAGCTGTGTAGTATACTTAAACATGTAAACATAGGCTTGTGTTTGAACTACATACGTACACACTAGGATCCACTACTAAATCCTAGTATAAACAACTACGTTAGAACTCGCTCTGGAAGCGGTAGTGTGTACCGCAATGCATGAACAATCGGTATTATGAAACGCCAGCGTCATTTCTCTCTTTACAAATTATTAATGTAAACGGAAAACATGATTGCTTTTTGAATCCTTTCACGATGACAAGAAAAACAAAATAAATAAATTGTACGCTCGAAATCAAATAAATGAAGTTATAAAATGTGATTCGAGAAAATTGAAAATGAAATCTCCGATTAATGCGTTCAGACGTGAACGTCAGAATCAATAAGTTACAGTTATTTACGTATTTATAGCTATGGCGTTTTAACATCTAGGTCATTTCACGCAGTTTGTCCACTACAGTTTGATTTATTTTTTGCATTTCAAATTACTTTAGATCAATCTATATATATAAAAGCGAAATACCACTCACTCACTCACTCACTGACTCACTCATCACGATTTCTCAAAAAATACCGAACGGATTGAAATGAAATTTGGTATGTAGCTTCCTCTACGGCCATAAGAGCTCACTAAGAAAGGGTTTGAAAAAATTAGAAATTTTAGGGGAGGTTTGGGGGGATCAAAGTTATTAAAAAACGATTTCCTTAAAACTACCGAACGGATTGGAATGAAATTTGGTATGTAGCTTCCTCTAGGACTATAGGTGCTTAATAAGAAAGGGTTGGAAAAAATTGGAAATTTTAGGGGAGTTAGGGGGTAAAAATTACTAAATCACGATTTCTCCAAAATTACCGTACAGATTGGAATGAAATTTGGTATGTAGCTTCCTCTAGGGCCATATGTGCTCACTAAGAAAGGATATGAACAATTTCGAAATTTTAGGAGGGGTTTGGGGGGATCTAAGTTACTAAAATCATAATTTCAGATCTTTTATTATTATGACAATAGTGTTTTTATTATTTAAGATCTATATATATAAAAGCCAAATACCACTCACTGACTGAACACTTAAAAAGAATATTATGTCGTTAAAAAGACTGAAAATACCAACCACCACGGGCAACGCCGTACGGGTCAGCTAGTGATATTATATAATTGCTTGACTTGACATCTTCTTTGATTCCTAGTTTTATTGGTTTGTGTTAATATCCTGATATTTTTAATTCCTTTATTTCATTAAAGAATATTTTATACTTAAAATATTTATGTTTTCTATAGAACATCATTTGAAACTTAAAAAATAAACAAGGTGTATTTTTTTAAATTATGGTCACACAAAAGTAATGAAATTATTAATTATTAGTGTAATTATAACCGTCAATGATGATCATAATTTTTGTAAACGTTGGCATTTGATAAACGTTTTGTGAGTAATTGTTAGCCTAATTTTATTTTGTATGTAGTGTTTCTTTGTCATAAACGTAGATAAATTTAAATAAAATAATTCCTACAAATCAAAATTAATGTTTGTTTCTGTTTCTTTGTTTAGTTGTCCTCTATAAACTCAAAAACTATTCGACCAATTTCACACTTTATCCATCTAATGCAATGAGTGTTTATACATTACAATTACTACAAACTAAGGGGTTGAAATGGGGTTGCTTCCCATACACAATAAATTTAAATTTAACTAACTTCCTTCAACCTGTAAAGCTAAAATTGTGTAATATTTTATTAAATTGAAATAAAAACCTTTTGCAATTCGATTACTTAAGTCAAAATAATAAAAGTGACAAATATAATTAAAATTAATTGATAATTTATAGTACTTTTCTATACGCTAAAAAACTACTCAACAACTCTACAAATTTCACAATTAACAAATAGGATGGTTTAGAGTTTAAGTGATTAAAATAGGGTAGCTACAAAATACAAATAAATTGCATCACTCCCTACAAGCTATAAAGCTAGATTTGTGTAAATATTATTCTTAAGTGATATAAACAACCATTTGCAATTCGATAACTTAGTTAAGTAAACGAGATAGCTAGCTTTAGTAATTAAAATTGGATATATACCTACATAAAGTAAATAAAAATATCATTAAACACCATATGTTTTTATATGAGCCATGATCATAAGAATCTTATATTTTAACCACAAGTAACTTAAACATTAATTTTCCAATACACTCACTAAATTGTGTTTGTTATTTAATGTAAGCATATATTTATATTATAAAATCAAGCAATATCCCAGTCACACTAGTAAATAATATATATAATATATTGATTTTCTAAATTCTTTTCTCGATAAAAAAAGTATAAAACGTCAGCTTTTGGTCTTCATTTCGAAATTATTTAGGATATGACCAGAATTTAAATGTAAAAAGTGTTTACCTTTAAAAATCTTTTAGGTTTATAAACCACTCTAAAAACTTTGCAGTTCCCTAAAGGGCCAAAAGTTCTACATTTCAAACTGTTTGATAACTTTGTAAAAAGGTCCCAAGTGGAACAATGTTTGATTTTCAATCTTTAATAACATTTTGAGTTCTGACAGTAAAACTGTTCCGTGGTTTTAAAACCCGAGCTTGTGGAAAGTTTATAATCGCCATTAAAAAAAAAAAAAAGATCACAACTTGTTTTTCAAAATATTTACATTTAAGTTAACACATGAGTTTATATATTTTGAAACGACCCTCACCCCATAAAATATGTCTTTAGTAGCACCGTAATTTGAAAAAAAATATTTTAAGAATTATATTCTTTCAAACAAAACAGTAGTGATTCAGTTGAAAGAAAGTCTGTAAGCTAATTAATTTGCTCCCGTACCGCACGAGCATTTGTTACAGCATGTGTACTGTGCGTTAAACTGAGGAGAATCCTAACCAGCAACAACTGAAGTGTACATGCCCTAAATATAGATTGTGTGACCAATAAAATTATTACATTTCACTTACCGTATTTGTGTTGGTGTAAAAAAATTTTAGAAAAAAGAAAGCAGTCGCTTTCATTCCCTGAAATAAAGAATTATATTATTATTTTATGTATAACTTATTTACCCTTAGTATCTATACTAAAATAAAAATATCAAGTAAGCCTTTTTCAAAAAGGGCTTATATGTAGACATCAACAATTAGTAAACATCAGAAATATACATTTTTCTTTTATATATAAGGTAGGTAAAGTATTTATTTTGTGGTATGTTAAATGTTAATATAAATGTTTTTCTAACAAATGATATATACCAAATATAACAAAATAATTTTAAGGGTACTTGAAAAAGTTTATAAAAACATTCAAAGTTTAAGTCAAGATTATAGGCTCATCTCATGGTCTTAGGAGTTGTCATTTTTAAGATCCGAAATTAAGATATATACCTTTCAAGACAGACCAAAAATATGCAATAATTAAAAAATATAAAATGATTCCCTGCTAAAATTTAAAAAAGACCTTTAAATAAGGAAATTGGTCTTGTGAACGTTCTATGTTCATTCACTTACTATTCAGTTCATAAGTTCATCTCCTGGGTTAAGAGCGCAGCGTCTATACTCCCATTTCAAAGCACTTGTGCAGTAACGACTCAGCGTTATCTAGCAAAGATCTTTAACGGGAAAACCCGTAGCCTACACTCGGCCAAAGCTGGTCAAACCACAATGAATAGGAAAATAACTTTTCCTTTCTTTGAATTACAAATAGTACTGCTGTTACAGTCAATATACAAATTCAATTCCTTATATATTCAGTAACTCTGACTTGTATCAGCTGTTTTGATACTTTTTACGATTCCCTCCAATAAAGTATAATCTAATAAACTATCAGAATTGAGCCAAATCTAAGGTCAATAATAATAATCATTATATTATCATCTTATAAAAGTTTTATATGAAAATATTTTCCTAAGAATTAATTGTTACAGAAACAAAAATATTTTGATACAAAGTTGAGCTATTAACTGCAGATATTGCTTTAAAGTTTGATGAAAAATATTTTATATTTTTCAAAAATAGTTGGAACGATTTCAA
>JAGFPH010002898.1:154280-173039 GCA_018207615.1 Philaenus spumarius | reverse complement strand
TTTATCGTACATTTATTTAAGGTCAAAAAGACCGATTCTATGTATATATATTTATTTATATAATACACTGTATATATATAGAAAATATTTTATATTTACTTTTATTTTTAAAATGGTTGCTCGATGTTATATTTTAATTTGATTTTATATAATTAAATAATTTCAATTGGTATACATTTGATAATGTACCCATTTTTTATTGCAATAAGGAGATATATAAATATATATACATATATATAGGGGCGGGGGGTTGTGTATAGAGGGAGGGGGCGCCAAAAATGACTCTCGCATGTTTAGGAAAAACCCCTTGCACCGGCCCTGTTTAAGGGTCGGTTCTAGCTGTCGGCCATGTTGGCTGACACTCCATAAGACCAATGTTAAATTAAAATCCAAATTTTTCCTTTATTTTTGATCGGAAAATTATAAACGATATGTCATTTTAAAGCTATGGTCAATATGCATGCAAATGGCTTTTTAAAAACTAAGAAAAATATTTTGTTTAATATTTATTAACAATTTAAAACTTTTATTTTTAATATTTTTTTATGTTGTCACTATTAATTATAGCGAAAAACTACCAAGCCATTCGCCTGATGAATTTCGTCCCCAAGAGTTTGGTATTTTTACAAAAACGCTATTTGAATAATTGCGGGTTTTAAATGGATTTAGGATGAGCAATGTCCGCGTAACCTACCGCCGCTGTAGGGAGTCGCAGGTTGCTTTCTGTTTTACTAGAGCCGACCCTTAAGTGAGTAATAATAAGTTACAGTAAAATAAAATAATGTAAAATATTACATTGTCAAAATGTACAAAATGTAAAATTTTGTCTAAACTTACTTCAGTTAAGCAAAAGTCAATTTTCTTTACAAAATTTAAAACGTATAAATACAATAATTATTATAATCATCCCTTACATATTGAATTATTCTTAGAATTCTATGTAGAGTGCATACACTAATACTTCACTCAAAATCATAAGTCACTAAATAAATAATGCTTACATTACAATTGTCACTATTTTTCGCATACTTATTATAATATATTAATATTATAATAATTATAATAACGTATTATTATAATATACTATGTACCGCCTGTTCCCTCTTCACGCTCTGACTTGTGTCTACGCAAAAAGTTTGCATGACGCGAGATTTCAGAAACATAGTCAAGCGAAAGTGCCCAATGGGTCAATAGAAGTAATCACTTCAAAAAACACACATGTGGAACCTGCGACTATAATAGGTACTTATATGTAACTTGCGGTAAAGTTAGCGTTTGTATTAAACATAATTTCTATATTTATATATCTATAGAGTTAGATACCTGCAATTTGGAACATATTATACTTAAATTATATTTAAAAAAAAAGAAAACACAATTTGAATTTCGATTACTTACATCCAAGGATAATATGGGGAAATTACACTCAATACTTGAGGGAGAATGTACGCTGAACTGTAACATTTTTGACATTGGTGGACTGAAGGAGGGCTGAACGCGCTTCGAATTATGAAAACACTAGTTGACCCGTGCAAGTTAGGAGTAGGTACTTACCTGATTTAATACGTTAATATAAATAACAGTTTATAACACTTGCATATGGAAAGTAAACAATTATTAAACTAACAGCTGTCACAGGATGCAGTTAAACAGATTGTTAATGGTTCGCGCCTTTCATTAGGAACCTTATGAAGTATAATACAAAAGTTTTTTAAATCAATTTTTGTAACGAAAACATGCATTTTATGCTGTTTGCCTATTTGCCGTCAATAGCGGGGAACGTAAGCTTTAAAATGATGCTTGAATAATTAATTTTGATCAAGAACTGAGAGAGATATCGCTTAGCGACAAAAAACACCTTTGAGAAATAAAATACAGTATAAGAATTGATAAATTTGCACGAAACTCACTACGCGGCGGAGTTTTGTTCAGGAAACTAAGATCGTATATGTCGGATTTAAAATACAATTATCGTACCAGATTTTCATTTCATTAATTTTTTCTTGTATATGGGGGAAGCCGCGGGTATCCGCTAGTATTTCATAATTGCAAGATGAATAAGTTAACGACCTATCTACAGCTGCAGGTGACACAAGTTCATTGAACCCATTACACAATATCATAAAGGCATAGAGATAGAACCTAAGAACTCTTTCTGATGAGGCAATTTCGTATTTCAAGGAATGATGTTGGATTCGTCACAAGAGTCATACGTACAGTGTGTTCACGGCAAGATGAACCATTGTTTACCAACAATGTGGTTGCAACGCTAACACGAGTAATGCGCAGAGTAAACTATCCACTTGCAATTAGCATGCAGTTCTCTTGATAATTGCTTTAGCGTACTTGTCAAGTAGAATGTAACGGGTATACGGGACGAGAATGAACGAGGTCCGCCTAAGTTTTATATTTATGCTAGAAACTGCTACACCCAGGTTTATATTTGAATTGTCAGACGTCTCTGTACAGTAGCGAACGTAAATTTAAAGAGTTGCGTTTTTAAAATTTTGGAATTTCCGAAAATTCGTTTCTTCGGCCTAACCTACAATACGATAAGAATATATCTATAGGCCCACAAATAAATAAAATCGAAGTGTCTGTTGTGATTTAAAATAAGTTTATTTCTAAGATTATACGGTTATTCACACATTACCAAAACGTAAACACACATTTACAAAGTGTTTGCTTGTTTGTCTGTTTGTTTGGCCCGGCTAATCTCCGGAATGGCTGAACCGATTTTGACGAAACTTTCACTAACATTTAGAAGACTTTTCAGAGAATATTTTACGCTACTTTTTATTCCGAAAATATTTAAAATTCCTGTTAAAATATTGGACATATTTAAAAATTATGATGAAATTAGGGATTTTGTGGACAAATGTTGGGGATATTACGTGTCTATTTCGATCTATGTCTTACATTATGTACTGGTCACGGTACCACCACCACCAAACTTAGATCCGAATGCCTCTGTCCTAATTAGTCATTATTTCCGTAAACATTACTATTAAAAAATTGAAAAAATGTAAAATTATAGGCAAAATTACTGATTTTGTGGTTTGCACTGGCCTCATCATGTCACCACAGCGAAGCGAGTAGGAACAGGGCCCCTAATTGATGATATATAACGTTAAAGTATTGAGAATGATCTATTTTGCCCTGGTTAGTTGTAAGTTAGAATATTATGGTCTAGCATTTTAGGGGAGGGGCATACGGTTAGGCCTACAACATTAAAGCCAACATTAATCATTGCTCTGCAGTAGAATTTTGCCAAACAAACCAAAAAAAGAGCACAGTGTCCTACCTCTTTTCAAAAAACTTAATAAATTACCTTTTAGAAACATATTTATCTATTAAGATCCGTTATAACAGAAGCCGGGGGGGGGGGGGGGGTTAGAATGGTACTCTAAGGACAAGGGCTTGATATTGCGAAATAGATCAAACGTTTTTGTACCTAAACCAAACTTGACTAACTTATTTATATAAAATCTTATTCACATCTAGCACTTATATTGTGGGAAATGCCAGAAATTATTAAAACATATTCAAACAGGCATAAATTCTCCAATTCGTTACGTAATATTTTATTCGAACAGGAAGATGTACATTTTTATTGGAATGCAATATCTTGACTGTTAATGTTTGAGTCTTTATTTTAACAAACTCGTTTATCATCGAAGTCGGCTTCATGTACGTTTTAATGTTATATTCAAGTGTTTTATTCCTGCAAGTATGCGTGCTAATACCGAGTGCCTGTGTTTTGGTGTATATCTACAATGAAAATAAGATATCGTGAAACATTTATATTTAATAAAAGAATGTTTGCTTTGTAAGATGCTTGTAATGGAATGGATATGTGCTGTAAGCATATGAGTAAATAAGTTATAAATAGGTATGTGTATGTGAATAAAACGGCTGGAAATCTATCATTTTGTAGATTTAAATAAATATAGTAATAAACGGTACTAGAAACTGGCACATACTTTCTCACTAAATTATTTAAATTATTAAACAGATTCACTGTGACTTCATTGTTGTAGGAGGAGTAAGAGAGGTGATATCAAAAACTAGGAGATTAACTAATAAATATTATTATTATTATTAGCTAGAGATAAAAATATTCGATCTATTTCGAACAAATTTCCACCAAACACGTCAATTAGGCCTATATAGATGTACGAAAAAAGGTTTTGAAAAATTTTGAAAAACAACCCCCTTTATGGCCAAAAACCCCCAAAAATCAGTTATTATTATTATTAGCTAAACGAGAATTTTTAGAAAGATGCGTTTTTTCGCATATGGTAGGGTATTAAAGGCTACAAATAAGTCAAATTTTATCAAAATCGTTAGAGCCTTTTTTTATTAAAAAACTAGCTGGCCCGACCCGGCTTTGCACGGATAGACAAATCAAAGTTAAATGTATATTAACAAAAAATATATTATATCAATAAATATATTACACTATGCATTTCTTAAGGGGATTTTTACTAACATTGACCCCCAAACCTCCCCTAAAATTTCGATTTTTTTAATACTCTTTCTTAGCGACCACCTAGGGCCCTGGAGGAAGCTACATAATACATTTCATTCCAATCCGTTCGGTGTTTCTTTTAGTAACTTTTACCCCCCAAACCCCCCTAAAATTTCAATTTTTTTTTAAACAATTTTTCTTAGCGAGTACCTAGGGCCCTAGAGGAAGCTACAAACCAAATTTCATTTCAATCCATTCGATGGTTTTTTGTAGTAACTTTGACCCCCCAACCCCCCTAAAATTTCGAATTTTTTTAAACCCTTTCTTAGCGAGTACCTAGGGCCCTAGAGGAAGCTACATACCAAATTTCATTCCAATCCGTTCGATAGTTTTTTGTAGTAACTTTAACCCCCAAACCTCCCCTAAAATTTCGAATTTTTTAAAAACCTTTTTTAGTGAGCACTTATGGCCCTAGGGGAAGCTACATACCAAATTTCGTTCCAATCCTTTCAGTAGTTTTTTGTAGTAACTTTGTCCCTCCAAACCTCCCCTAAAATTTCGAATTTTTTGAAACCCTTTCTTAGCGAGCATCTATGACCCTAGAGGAAGCTACATACCAAATTTCATTCCAATCAGTTCGGTAGGATTTGAGAAATCGTGATTTAGTAACTTTGACCCCCCAAAACCCCCCCTAAAATTTCGAATTTTCGGAAACCCTTACTTAGTGCGCGTCTAGAGCATATAAAGAGTATTAGTGCCAAATTTCATGTTTGTAGGCCTCGTGGGTTTGGAGAAACTGTGATGAGTCAGTGAGTCAATGAGTCAATGGTATTTGGCTTTTATAAGTAGGCCTATAGATAATAACTGACTTTTTGGGGGGTTTTTTCCCAAAATGCGGGTTGTTTTTCAAACATTTTCAAAACCGTTTTTCGTGCATCTATACAGGCCTACTTGACATATTTGGTGCAAATTTGGTTGAAATCGATCGAATAGTTTTCGCTCTAGCTTTGTATACATACAGACATACATACAGACATATATACAGACAAACATACATGCAGACATGCATACAGACATACAGACAGACATTTTTTTTAAACTACTTTTTTGAACTCAGGGGGTCTCATAACGGAGATTTCCACAAAAATCTCAATATCGATTTTTTTGCGATCACTATAGGCCTACTTTCTCTATAGGCCTACACTATAGTATAGTGAGAAAGTAAAATGGATTTATTGGGAACTGGGTAGGCTGCAGCTCACTCAAATTTTCTTTGAATTGTATATTATTTATGGATATATTGGTTTTTTTTAAACCATCCATCACAGGTTTTATTACCTCTGGGTTTTCATTATTATTTAAGACTATTAAACAATAATTAGACTATTAATACGTTTAAGATTTTTTCTGGGCCAAGACAATTTAAAATAAAAATAATAAATAATAATGTGAACCATTTAGGTTAAATTTTGTGGAGTTATTATAGGAATCATAATGTATATAGATACATTTGAGTCGTTCTGTCGTGTCTGTTTCTTTTTCCTGACATAGTCTGTCTGTCTTGAGCTATTGGTCTGGATGATTTATGTTTTAATATAATTATTCAAGTTTGAGCTTATGTTAATTTACAAATTTAGGCCTACTGTCGTTGTGAAAACTTGAATGAATTTTAAAGTGCGCGATAATATAGTTTTGCCTAACGACTGCAGTATTTGATATATTTGGGATTAAAATCGTTGATATGTCTTTACAAAATTTATTTCGTGTGTTTAAGCAAAATGTTTAATGTGACAATTTTCTGTAGTGCCCGTTTCCTGCCGCATAATTGTATTGCACTTTTAAAAGGAATAAAAAGTATAGTTTTTTTAATGTGTCTCGGATTAATCGAACGTATTTTTTTACGGGGACTTACTAAATCATAAGAAAAAAATGTAATTTAAAAGAAAGTAAGCAGATAAGTTTTTGATAAGTGCTTTTTACGCGCACCGAACACTTCTTGTATGATGTAAAATATACGAGACGTTTTGCGTTTTTGTTTTCGTCGATGATTTCTTCTTCTTCATTGGTTTACACACGTACTAATACAAACCAGAAGTTTAATGTAACAGCTGATCGTAAAAGAAGCAGAAATCGATGAAATAAAATAGACAGTGATAAATACAAAGGATGAAACTCAACAGATGTATGGGTTCAGTCACGTCACGCTACCGATGAAATGGACATTTTGCTTCCTCATTTTGTAAGTTGTGTTAAAATTGTTTTTATTGGTAATAGGCCTACCTCTGAAGTGATCATTGCACTACCTAGCTTAGTACATTGTGCTTAGTGTACTTGGTAATTCACTTAAAATGGACATAGTGCTTTCTCATTTTTTTTAAATGTACAAATTTGCTAACTTGGTTGCAATGGTAATGAATGTAAATATATTAAATAAACGTGTGTTGGTTCAGTAAAAGCCTAACCTAGAATTAATTATGTTTTTTTTATTATTATTATTGTATTATTATTTGACTATAGACAATCATGTTTATGTCATTTTTTTAATTTAAATTTTAAATAGGACAAGATAAAAATAGTAATCAAATTTCAAATTAAACCAATATAACCAACGATTTATATTCTTGACAGTTTTCACTTCTGTCGGCAGTCCCACGACTGCTTTCTTTCTTTCTTTCTTCCTTTTTTAATGTTCGAAGCAATATCGTTCACAAATGAATTTGATGTTCAATAGATGGATGGTTCAAGAAACATTCATCTCTCACTAAACTAACTCTACTGCTTCGACAAGTCTGAACCTGTATCTCTCTATTGAACAAAACGTAATCCTTTCAACAAGAACATTTCACACAACTACAGTGACTCTATAGAGACAGTGTGGCCAAGTGAGGTCTTGTTTCCTATTGGTCAAGATGTCGGCAGCCATGTTTTTCCTAAATTCGTATCTGTTTACATTACATTCATTCACGTTCACATATTGTAAAAGCGATTTTACCGATTTTTTAACAGATATTTGTTAGTTTTTACTTTAAAATAAACCTAATAGTTATTTTAAAGCGATTTGTGCTGAAGTATGTGATATTGCACCAAATTAATAAGGAAATGACAGCAGATTAGGCTACTCCCACCACTCTACGGAATCGTTTCAGCGCGCATATTTCAGAAGTAAGTAGGCCTACATACCAAAAGTCTCTTTTATTTACAACATTTTAAAAAGTTCATAACATAGGCTAATCCTTTTTATCAATAGAAAAGATAAATGCAATAAATATTAGTATTACGCAATTTTAAGAACTGTTTTTGTCCCAAACCTATAATTTCGTCCGTGTTAGCCCTACGTTTGTTTATAGTTTTCAAATTAAATTTTCATCCTTATTTTTTCTTTCTTTTAGTCTTGGTTAAGGTACAATAATCTAAGGCAAGAATCACATTAATAAGTAGGCCTAACTGAAATAATGAGGGAAATTAATAATGAAACCTGTTTTACAGCTTTGAATAACTTAAACTTGAAAATCTTGAATTGCCTAACCTCAAAATCAAAGAATTGTAATTTCGATGTTAAATTTTTGTTAGAGACATGAATTTTATTATTAGCTTTCAATTTAAATAGAAATAAATGAGTTAGTTAGGAAAGTTTTAATTGCTTCGCTTATTTTAAAAAAAATCTGATGGAAATAAATGCATTTTGTAAAAATCAGAAAGTGTAACTTTGAAAATATTTAATTTGTAAAATTTATTCATTGATAAAAAAGGCTAATTAACAACAGGATAATAATTTTGCATTTTGATTTAGGCCTATTTGTTGTTTTATTTTTCGTTTTGTTTTACTTTGAATTTTTGATATTTTAATTTATTCATTAAGTTAGGAAAAATTTCAAATTTAGCTTTAAGAAAATCATTTTTAAGATTTTGCTTTTCAAACTGAATTGAAACCTAAAATCAGTAAAAACAAATTTCATAATTAACTTGCCGCAAAACTTTAACTCTGGGGAATTGTAAGCAACAAAATTGTTGTTTAAAATTTATGGTGCATTTGTTATGTAAGTTGACAATTAAATTTAACTAAACAAATTTCATTATGACCAGTAAAATACTTTTTCTGATAGCTACAAATTATTGAAAAAATTTTTCTTGAAAATAATACAAAACCTTGACTTTTATTCAAATAAACCGCATAAATAATGTAATTGAACTGCAAAATGTTTTTTTTAACTTAGAATTGAACAAAGAAAATAATAATGCAACTTGTTTTTATATAGCTTTATTAGTTTGTAATTAACGTCCAGTAGGCTACTCAACTATCGGCATAGGCTAGTAAGAAATGTGATAGTAGGCTAAATCATTATTTTTTATAGGTTATTTCATTTTAAACAACTTATCTGCTTTCTAACTACTTTTTAACATTTAAAAAGTTGTTTACGAAGCCTTTATGAAATAAAACAAAAGATTTTATAAATATTTTGAAAATAAATTACATTATACTTTATGGCAGATAACATTACTTTTAGGAAAAACATGGCGGCCGCTTTCATGTGGCCACACTGTCTCTATCTAGTCACTGTACTCCTGCCGAGCCTTGAAGCGGCGGCTGAGTCAAATTAACGGATTGATTGATTCAGAAGACGCTGGTCAGTTCAAATCGATATTCAACCTTGTCGATACACAAATATTGATAAACATCAACGGTTCAAATCATCCGGTATTTCAACAGCTTATGCTGTAATTACCGGTTAGCGAGAAAGTGTTAATGTAATAACTAAATTAACAAACACAGGACGAGAATAAATTTCACGGAAAATACAGCTATTTCAATTCAATATTTATGTTTGCCCTGGTAGACAAACAAACAGCTTACTTCGAACATTCCTTGATTGCGCTTAAATTCGCCAAAAACGCCCAACTCGTATTTTCCTTATAAATAACTTTTAGTCGGGTCAGGCGTAATTTATTACGTTATAAAACTATTACCTCCCGAGAATTATAAATCAGATTCTGATGGAATAATGTGTTCTACCGAGAATAACGTGATAAACTACAAAGTTGTTTGGTTTTGTAAACAAATGCGTCATTTTGTGTACTTCTGGGAATTGTAATAATTCGGTTTTATGAATGGAGAGGAGGAATTGGGCCATTAAACGTCGCAGGGAACATAATTGACAGTGGGTGCGTGTGAATTTATGTTGTTTTCTGAAAGCCGGACTCGTATATGGGTCATTGGTAACGAGTTCGGTAAACTTTAGTATGGGTTTCGAAAGGCACAAAAGAAAGTGTAACTTCTATAGGCGCACCTCGGCGCACTAAAAATATTTGAGTGTAACAGATTGTCCTACGTTATAGGCTTATTCTATAGGCGCGCTATGTTTGCTGGCGGGTGAATCGGACACTACCGTCACGCATTTTCTGAAACGTTCTATTGTGAAACGATCTAGTATTTATACCAGGTGTTCGAAAAGTCTGCAAACGGTTTAATATTTCGTATATAAGGAAAATTTAAAGGTAGATGTGATTGCGGAAGCTACTCTATGTAAAAATACTATTTTATTAAGATTTCAAAAAAAATATCCGCCATCTTGGATCCGCCATTTTGAATGTAATTTTGTTTTTTTTAAATGGGAAGGTGGTCATGTAATACATCATTTCGATGTAGATTTTCAAGAGAAAACCAACGGTGAAATTTGCACATCCATATCTTTAACCGATTAAAAATGGCGGCCAAAAAACAACGAAATCGTGTTTAAAGGTATATTTAAGACTAGGAAAATGACATAAAGAAAACAAAAATCGGACTACCCAAAACATATATTTTACAAAATTTTCTAAGATGTAGGAGTCGACTTAAAATTTACGAAATCGATTTGGAAGCAATATTTTAGGTCAAGCACTTTGAAATAAACATTTTTTGTCTCTTGAAAGTTATACTTCTTTGCGCCCGTTGTAATCGGAATGGGGTGTCGGTCGAGAAACCGCGTTACGCGTTAGGAGTAAAATCCGGAAAGTGTCTTTTTATACCTTTTCTCTACAAGAGATACCTCAAGAGTCTCGGTGGGTGAGTGGTTAACGCACTCGACTTCCACGCTAGAATCCCTGGTTCGATCCCCGGGTGGGATTTTTTCCCAAAAATTATAGGAAAGTATACGAATATACGAATGGCCAAAGAAGTATAACTCCCACCGTCTGGTCTGACGCAGACCCAATTTTTTTCTAAAAACTCTTCCTTTTCGAGATATTGGCAACTTTATGTCGATTTATTTCAACACGTTTAGGGCCGCCATTTTGTTTTGAGTGGTCCGATTTTTATTTTCTTTATGCAATTTTCCTAGTCTTAAATATACCTTTAAAATGAGGTATCACATGACCATATGCTACTTCCCATTTATGAAATTTTGAGTTGCCCCCAAAATCCCCCATTTTTAGGGGACACTAAAAATATTCGATTGCTTCCAAAAATACTTTGGGATAAGTTAGTATCGTAACAATCACAAAAGTAAAGGGGGAGGGTGGGACTTTTAAGACACCTGGTATGTAGTTTATGTTTGATTTGTTTATTTGATTGATAATAAAATAATAAAAAATAATATAATATTTTATTAAATGAATTTATGTAATGAAAACATGAATTTGAAGCTATTTGTCTATTTTTCGTCAAAAGCGGAGAACATAAGCTGTAAAATGATGCTTGAATAATTAATTTTAATGAAGAATTAAGAAAGTTTAGCTTACCGACAAAAAAACACCTTTGAGAAATAATATACAGGGTGTCCCCGAACTCTCTGGACCCCTTTTGTGGACATGTTCCTGGGATCCAGACAAACATATTTCACAATATAAACATGGGTCTACTGTGCTTATTTTTTCGTCTGTCTGTCTGTATGTGTTTTTTACAAAATACTTAATATTTTTGGAAGTAGAAAAGATATTGATCTCAAACTGTGTATACCTAACCTTTTATCACTGTACGAAAAATGAGTACATTATTTTAAATATTTTCAAAATGGCGGCCGTTTTCAGTTTGTAATGTCAAATATGTCAAAAACCGCTAACTTTCCAAAAAAATATACAAGAGTCAAAAAAGTTCGCTTTTTTAATGACAAACACAATGGTTTTTTATTTTGTCTGTAGCTCAAAGGATAACAGAGATATTGACAAAAAAAATTAAAAATGTATATCTTGGTAGTTGTCAACAATACCCAGAATTACTCTAGAAACAAAATATGTTAATGTTATTATGAGCTAAAATAATAATTTATTTGCATAACGTCGTAACTGCAGTAATTAAGTAAGTAAGTAAGTTTTATTCATCGCTTCTTTACAAAATCGACAGTATAAAAATATATATAAACTAAACACACTACATATTCTATCTAATAAAAATAAGTATACATACTTTACTGTTCAAAATATAATAGGTTCTAATTAGTTTCAAATGAGAAGCAATAAATCCCCTAGGTATATAACACCTGTAAGGGGCAACAAAACAACAAAAATATAACACAAAAGAACTAAGAATAAAAAATGAAGAAAAACAAAAAAATATTTATAATTTAATTACTATTTAAGCGAGAAATCGCAGAGAGAAATGCAGCCGGACCAATCACAATAACAATTTAGCAGAGTCTAGAATAACTAACTCAAAAATCGGCTTCTACATTTGATTACATTGCATAAGCAATGCAATACATTTTTACAATAAAACTTAACAAAAATACCATTCTAAACAAAAACTACATATTAACTTACATTACTAACCTGTCATTCATTCATACACGCTCAATATCACTCATTCATTCCTTTTACACTCTCAATAACCAACATTAAAAAAGAAATCAATGTTTTTAACTTCAGTTAAATGATTCCTCAATAATCTTATAAATCTAAATTTATTTCCACATATTTTAATATTTTCCGGTAAATAATTAAAAAACTTTGGTGCTAAATATGTATAGAATTTCATAAATACTGAAAGGTTTGGTTTCGGTACATTGACATTAAATTTATTTCTGAATTCTTTACTCCTTGATGTCAAGCTACTATTATTGTTCCCTCTCCTGTCAAAGAAAATTTCCAAAACCTTATAAATATATAAATTCCTCAATGGTAAAATATTCAAAGTTTGAAAAAGGAGTGATGAGTGCTCATTTTTCTGCTTGTTTGAAACAATCCGTATGAAATACTTTTGTAAAGTTATAATGGGTTTTACTGTAGTATAATACGCTCCTCCCCAAACTGATAGACCGTACTCTAACTTTGAGCTCACCAGAGCATAGTAAAGAGTCTTTAAAATATTCCTACTGCATAGATATTTTAACATATAAAAATTCGAATGTACTTTATCAATTTATTCTTTAAGTAACTTATATGTGTTTTCCATGTCAACCTTGCGTCAACAAACAATCCTAATAGCCCAGTCGGTATAGGTTACAACTACCAGTAATTAGCAATACGGCTGAATTTTTTTTTATAAGTACATTAAAGTATGTAGATTAACATAAAAAAAAGTTTACCAGTCTATCGATTTCCCAAAGTCGAAAAAAAAAAATAGATTATCATTTTTTTCGATTATCCTTAATATTTCGAGCTGGGATGAAGATAGAGGAAAATAAAAAACACCACCGTGTAGGGGAGGTATTTTTCAACAAAAAAGGTCATATGTATTTATTTCGTCCGAGCAATGGTTTGTCTGGAAAAAATTCGATAATGCAGGTATGTATTTTGCAGCAGGGGAAATCACTAAAAGGGGACATCTTATTCATATATGAAGCGTTGGCTCATTCTAAATTGGCCGAATTTTAATATATCGAATTGAAACTTGGTATAGGAGTTAAAATATATATTTTAAACATTTATGCTGAGTCTCAGCTTGTTATCTTGAAAATGACCCGATCTAGGAGTCGATTTCGATTATCGATTTTAGGAGTACCGGATCCACCAATTCATTTTAAACAGCTCCAGTTTAGAAACTTTTTGGAATATCAACATCAAATTTGTTTTACAAGTTGAGTACACCAGTATAAATATTCTTAGTAAGTATGAACGATTTTTTTCTTGTTATTTTTAAAAACGAGGCGCTTGAAAATAGTCTTCTGTTTTACCTATCTCGTTTTAACTATAACACTTTTGGATTCAACGACTCCATTTTCGACATTTTTGAACATATCGATTTAAAAATTGGTACAGAAGTTAAAAATACAATTGTTTTTTGCTATACTTATTTTAAAAACTATATTTAAAAAAATGACTAATCTGCAGCTGATCAACTCAAGCGTTTTGATGAAAAATCTAAAAAGGTCTAAAATTATACTTTTTTAATTTACTTGTGCTTTTAAAAGTAAATAATGAAAAAGGTTTATACTCCTTGAACTTGTTTGAATATATATATTTAACTTGTAAAAAAACTTTCAGGTTGATATTTTGAAAATTTTCTAAACTGGAGCTGTTTAAAATGAATTGGTGGGTCCGGTACTCCTAAAATCGAGAAACCCATTAATAAGTCAAGTGGCTCTAGATCGGGTAATTTTCAAGATAACAAGCTGAGACTCAGCATAATTGTTTAAAATACATATTTTAACTCCTATGTCAAGTTTCAATTCGATATATTAAAATTCGGCCAATTTAGAATGAGCCAACGCTTCATATATGAATAAGATGTCCCCTTTTAGTGATTTCCCCTGCTGCAGGAACTTATCCACAAAAGGGGTCCGGAGAGTTCGCCACACCTTGTATAAGGATTCCCTACACTCTAGAAGAACATTGTTTTCGCATAACGCACAATATATTCAGTAAGACGAACTTGAGAGATTGCAACTGATAATTTCACTAAACGTTTTAATCATGTCAACTATATTTTTTACCCTACACAATTTTTTTACAACTTTTAAACCCAAAAAAATATAATACGTCAAATTTAGAAACTCTATTGCGACCGTTATTTGGTACGGTCAATTTCCATATCCTGGCCGGGGATCCGTAGATAGAAATTTTATGGAGCCAGTGTTTAATTTTGGCGGTTGCAAAGTTTGTCACTTACTTAGCGTGACACCTCTTAAAATATACAAAATAAGTGGACAGGCACGGTCTAGGATGTTTATTTTAAAAAGCGAGCGGCGCAATCTGTCCCTCGTTCGTTATGTTCCGCGGCTTTACGCGGATTTCTACATTTAAACAAATAATTGCTCTACATTCGGTGGAGCAAGTTTTTTTTTATTACTATGGCGGAGGTGATAAAGTTTGTTGGCTAAGTTGTAATTCCTGTACATTAACTGATTCGTTGAAATTGTAGTATATGAGGTTTTGAAATTAATAAAAAGCGAGAAAATCAATTTATTTTCATCCCCGTTCTTGCGCAACATAGTATTAATTTATCATCGTATTTCCATAGGAAAGATGAGCTATTGCAGCGATCCCTATGGTGAGACCTAATGTAGGGAGTAGTAAATGAGCACTGATCATGGTCCCCAGAATACCAGTTTTGGATAGTCATTAAAAATGTTATATATATAGGGTGTAAAAAAAACTTTTCAGGACTTTGGAATACGATGCCTCATACAAAAAAAAGAAAAGAAAAAAATCATATAAACATACGCCCGAAAACGCTTCGTTTTCCAGATATCTGCCATTTTGTTTTTTGTACAAAATAATGCATATCTATAGAACGGTTTGACTGATTGAGTTCAAACTTCGCATGAAGTTTAACCTAACAATAATACATACAGTAGAGTCCCACTATTCCGAACTAATTGGGACCGAACACTGTTCGGTTTAGCGGGAAATCGGAATAGGCGGATTTCATGAATAATATCAACGTATTGACTTGTTAAGGCGTAAATTAAGTGCGGGAACATCTGCTAGTGTCAGTTCTATACATCGTTGATCGGATCGGAGGAGGTGAACGCTCAAACTGAACTCGTATCACACGTAGACGCGGCAAATACTCTTCTAAAAACGGCAGGGATGGGATAGGTTGTTCGAACTGTCCGTTTGTACCGCATAGTCTTGAAAAAGATCGAGAAAAAAAATTCCTTCGAGATTAACGAAAACGGAGAAGAAAAACGGATTAAAGCAAGTGGCAGGTGGCAACAAGTGCCTAGCTGTTGTATCTAATCCTTCCTTATTTCTGAAGGACTCGGTATGCGTTTTACCGGACGCTTGTTATAGGTAGTACCATTTAGGATGGCGCGTGGTTTGCGCAGAAGCAGTAATGCCCTTCTCCCTCCAACACCAGTCGTTCGTTTTGTAAGAAAAATACAGTCTGTGTCAAATCCATTGATTAGAGGGCCGCCGAGCAATTTTTAGTATTCTACGCGCTTTCAATTACAAGCTTCTGCACAGTACTAGGATTATTTAAATAGGACAAATTTTATATATTTGTAATCTGCGTGATATGTTGCAACTAACAGTATAAATATCTTCCAGTTTAGTAAATGTTCGGAATTTATACAATAACAAATACTTCGATTTTTTTAATCGGGACATGAAAAAGTAGTAAAGCGTAAACTTTTTATATTTTTAGGGTAGAAAGAAACTTCCAGCGGCAAAGTTGTAGAAAATTAGTTGATCTACATATTTTATTTCAAACATTTTTCAGTCAGATGTTTGGTTTGTCCACAAATTGCTTGCAAATAAGTGCAACCAATATTATCAGGTAATAGCCTAATGTAAACATATTGTTTTTTCTTTTTCTTACATCTATAGTTAATTTATAATAATTAACTGAATTTAAGAGCTGGACAGTTAATAATTTAATGTAATGTAAATATATTGTTTTTTTTATATCTATAGGCCTACTAACTAAATTCATAAGAAACTATTTGAAGAGTTGGACAGTAAATTATTTAATGTAATGTAAATATATACTATTTTTCTATTTACTTATATCTATAGTAAATTTATAATAAACTACTTTATAAGTTATAAAATAGCCTTTAATTTAAATCGTATTTTAAGCGTGTTTAGTACATGTTTTATTTAAAATGTCTCGATAACATAAAGTAAATACTGTAAGCCGACATAACTAGGGTTGACGTACAATGCTTCGCCTAAACTTAGGAGGGGAAGTGTGGTGGGATAGGTACTCTCCTATATGATTTTATCTATACCGTAGCTTCCTTGCCGCAAAACAAATGGAAATCGTGAAGGAAACAAAACCAGCTTTCATACCAATTTTTTTCAGGCGTTTTCATCAAGCTTAGGCTCTATGTATATTCTATTTAACTTATTTGTATAACAATAAATGTACGTTTTTCACAAACGTATTTTAATTTCTCCTGTTTTTATGTTAAAAAATTGCTATTTTTCTGAACTCTGTTCGGAATAGGCGGATTTTCGGAATAGCGGGGTTCGGAATATCTGGACTCTACTGTATTTAAAAAAAACCGATTAAATCCAATAATGCGTTTCAAAATAGCGGCTGTTTGAAAATTTCAAACCTAAATGACTCAAAAACCGTACATTTTAACAAAAAATGTCAAGACATCTTTTGATTCCCTATTGGATGGTGTAACTGAAAAAACAGTCGGATGAAGGATAATAGCTAAGTTAAAGATAATAACAGCAAATGTACATACAATATTGTAGTATTTACTGTGTTGGTGTAGGATGCCGCGTTTAACGAACCAATTATTACATATAATTTAACTATTATCCTTCACCCGATTGTTTTGACAGCTAAACCATCCGATAGGGAATCAAAAGCGCCACAAAAAAGGTGTCTTGACAGTTTTTGAGTAATTTAGGTTTGCAATTTTCAAACAGCAGCCATTTTAAAACTTATGATTGGATTTAATCGCTTATTTTTCTTGAGATATGTCATTGTTAGGTTAAACGTCTTTCCAAGTTTGAACTCAGTCAAACCGTTCTCGAGATAGAAATTATTTTGTACAAAAAACAAAATGGCTGATATCTGGAAAACGAAACTAACTTCGTTCCTGACGGGGGTCTCACGACCGCACACATTAAAAAAAAATCCCTTTTACTTGTAAGGTACTTACATTTTGAATGTGGTGATATTTTTACATTTTTGAATATGCATTATTGAAAAAGAAAAAAAATCGAAAACTTAGATTTTGTGCTAAGTCAAAGATCAAATTTAGTTAAAAACAAATATAAAAAACGGAACACAGAACCACATTCGGACTGTCCCAACCTTTAAAATGAGACGTTCAGAATAATTTTCTGATCATTTTTACTCGTTTAATTGCTCTTATTGGTTGAATACAAAATGGCGGTTAGATCTGCCGTGCCTTAATGAAACCATTCCGCAGATGTTGTTTTCCTAATAACAATCTTTCTCTACATCCCCTGAGAAACTGCAGGAATAAACATTTATGTAAAACAGTTACCGCTACAGAGTTGGACTACAAGGCTACTAAATCGCGCGCTACTCTTTTAACGGCCGTTGTTTATACGTCCACGGGACGCTATTTATTGAAAGTTTTAAGTAAAGGGCAAAAACCACGTTACGCGAGTAAGTTACCACTTCGGATGAGCGGATTGAATGTTTTGGCAAGCGAACAAAATTTGGAACTCCTCTGCCGCTAATATTACTATTTTAGAACGCATTATTTCACACAAAAATGTCTCTCATAAACGTCACCGGTACACATTTTTACAATTTAATTTTCTTCTTGCTTCCGTCCGCGCTGACACGTTGGACAAACTTTGGGCTCTGAACGAGTATATTAAACTTGTATTTGATTTAATGTATTTTTATATTCCACGTACGCGTTCTTGGTCATTTTATTTGAATTATTTATCTAACTGTCTGGTAGTAGATGGGTATTCAATGTTTAACATCAGTACCTGGGCGACCGATCATCGTTCAGTATTTTTTTGTATTGTTTTTTTTTAGGAAAATGTATGTATATACGAATCGCATACTGAATAAATATAAATATTTTTCGATCTTACGTACATATGAACTGTTTATTTAAATTTAAAAATAGCATGAGTATATTTAGTTCTAACTTTTTACTAGAGTTTTTTTTTTTCAAATATAAAACCTAGTGCGTTCGAATCCTGACGTCAAAAAACCTCTATAGGTACATGTAGGTTCTGTAGCCTATCCAACGAATAGGCCATATTTGATATTGTTTATGTATTTTAGAAATAACAAATAATAATTATAATCATTAGATAATTTATATATTTTACCTTTATATATAAGCTGGCCCGACCCGGCTTTGCACGGATAGACAAATCAAAGTTAAATGTATATTAACAAAAAATATATTATATCAATAAATATATTACACTATGTATTTCTTATGGGGATTTTTAGTAACTTTGACCCCCCCCCC